>JAXIVJ010006456.1:0-66701 GCA_036785665.1 Chirona hameri | reverse complement strand
ATATATATACATACATATATACATATATACATACATACATACATACATACATACATACATACATACATACATACATACATACATACATACATACATACATACATACATACATACATACATACATACATACATACATACATACATACATACATACATACATACATACATACATACATACATACATACATACATACATACATACATACATACATACATACATACATACATACATACATACATACATACATACATACATACATACATACATACATACATACATACATACATACATACATACATACATACATACATACATACATACATACATACATACACATACATACACATACCTACACACATACATACATACATACATACATACATACATACATACATACATACATGCATACATACATACATACATACATACATACATACATACATACATACATACATACATACATACATACATACATACATACATACGTACATACATACATACATACATACATACATATATATATATATATATATATATATATATATATATATATATATATATATATACATATATATATATATATATATATATATATATATATATATATATATATATATATATACAAAGAGGGCTTACTCTACAGGAAAAAAATAAGATCTTTCGGGTATATTGTAGCACCCTGATGAAGGGTGTTACAATATACGCGAAAGCTCCGCTTTTAATATTTGTATTATGGAGTAAGTCCTCTTTGTATTTAATCTTCATCTGGGATCTCTATGTGCTTTTGGCCCTTCCGGTCTGACCAGGGACTCCTCTGACCTTCCAAGAAGCCCCTCTTGTGTGTCAAGGAGCACATTCGGCCTGTTCAGAGGTCCTTCCGACCTGGCCAGGGACTGCACATGCTGCTTTGTCGCCCTGCCGACATGCTCAGGGGCAGGGGCGGCGGATTACGGGGCGCAGGGTACCCAAAATCCCCCCCCCCCCCTCAAATGAAAATCCTGGGGAGGGGAAGGGTCATGTTGCCCCAGATTGAGCAGGCTAAAATCGGGGGGGGGGGGCGAAACTACCCTTTGCCCCAGGATTTTCGACTGGGGGGAACTTTGGGTACCCTGCCCCCGCAATCCGCCACCCCTGCTCAGAGGCCCCTCCGACCTGCCCAGGGGCCCCTCCAGTCTGGCTAGGAACTCATCTGGCATGTTCAAGGGGCCTTCCGACCGGCCCAGGGACCCTTTCGGTCTAGCCAGGGGCCCCTCTGACTTGCCCAGGAGCCCCTCCGATCGGCCCAGCGACTCTTCTGGTCGGCCTGCGCTGGCTGCTTTGTCGCCGTTGCCGACATGCTCAAGGGGCCCTCCGACCTGCCCTGGAGCCCCTCTGTGCTGGTCAGGGGCCACTTCAGCATGTTCAGGGACCCTTCTTACCCGCCCAGGGGTCCTTTCGGTCTGATCAGGGGCCCCTCCGATCTGCGCAGGGGCCCATTTAACTTTCTGGGGGCCCTCTGGTCTCTCCAGGAGCCCTTTAACCTTCTAAGGGGCGCTTTCGACCTAGCAAGGGACTGCGCTGGCTGTTTTGTCGCCTTGCGACAGGCTCCGAGGGCCCTCCGACCTGCCCTGGGGCCCCTCCGTACTGGCTAGGGGCTCATTCGGCATGTTCAGGGGCCCTTCTGACCCACCTAGGGGCCCTTTCGGTCTGGTCAGGGCTGCACAGGGGCCCTCTTAACTTCCCAGGGGCCCTCTGGTCTGTCCAGGGGCCCTCCAACCTGCTCAGGGGCCCTTATGACCTGGCAAAGGACTGCGCTGTCCGCTTTGTCGCCCTGTCGACATGCTCAGGGGCCTCTCAACCTGCCCAGTGGCCCCTCTGTGCTGGCTAGGGGCCCATTCGTCGTGTTCAGGGGGCCCTCTGACCCGCTCAGGGGCCCTTTCAGTCTTGACAGGGGCCCCTCTGACATGCACAGGGCTCTTTTGAACGTCCAAGGGGCCCTCTGGTCTTTCAGAGAGGGCCCTGGTGGCCCTGAAGGACCTCTGAAGTCCACTAAACTCTCTAAAGACCACGCTTCGTGTAGTAAAGAGCCTATGATACCGCGCTTCGCGCGGTCTCGTCGGCCCTTTTCGGCGCGCTGCGCGCGCCGAAAAGGGCCCTCGCGCGCCAAAAAGGGATCTCCTGGCCTCTAGGGGGTCCGCCCCCGCCGCCCTCCCCTGGGCTACGTGCCTGTTCAAGGCATTACTGACAAAGACATGTTGGGCATGCCACTGGCTGCGTTTGCACTGCTATCTCTACACATTTTTTTCCATAAATTAAATTAAGTCAAGCGCAAATCAAACAAGAAAAGAAATAGGAAGCCGTCATCATCACCCTTGTCAGAAACGTCGTCAGTCGCCGCCGCCGCTACATGAGCTTTCACCACTGACGCTTACCGGAGCCGATGTCACCGCCGCCACAGGAGCAGTCACCACCGCAGCTACTAGAACCAATATCACCGTTTCTGCCGGAGCAGGCACCACCGTCTCTATCAGAGCTCTCACCACCGCCGCTACAAGAGCCGTTGAGTCGCCAAACCCGAACATTGTCATAGGTACGGCATATTTCGTCGGACTCTCCAAACAGTCGCTGGGGCGACGAATCACAGACCCAGTGAGCGTTATTGCGCTCCGCCTGCGCCGGGAGACGCCGAGTCGCCTCCGCCGGAGCCAGGGACTGCGGTCTCACCTCTGCCAGAGCTGGGGAAGGTATCTGGAGCCGCTATACCCGTTCGCGATATTGTTAACTAAAATTCGCGATACCCCGCCCATTACAAGTTATTAAATATTTCGCTATGAAAGGAGGAGATAAATGTGTTGGATCTATGCGTCTTGCCCGTCGCGATGGCCCGGCGCTCGGACGCCCCCGCCACGCTATGTACCAGAGCCACCACGCGCGCGCGCTGACCACCAATAGCGACGAAACTAGTTGCGTAGTGTCCTATGCGTAGTGCTAAGTTTTCAGCCTGTTCAGTTTTAGCTCTGTTCGATATTCATCGACGTGGATTCTGGAAGCCCCACTCCGTGGAAGCTCCTAAATACATACAAACATGCATTCATACATCTCATATGTATATTTTAAAAGAAACAATGGCATGAATACCCCGCCGCTCATTAGCAGCTCCAAACGTCGCTTGTCGTTCTGGACTTCACGTATACCTCACACACACACACACACACACACACACACACACACACACACACACACACACACACACACACACACACACACACACACACACACACACACACACACACACACACACACACACACACACACACACACACACACACACACACACACACACACACACACACACACACACACACACACACACACACACACACACACACACACACACACACACACACACACACACACACACACACACACACACACACACACACACACACACACACACACACACACACACACACACACACACACACACACACACACACACACACACACACACACACACACACACACACACACACACACACACACACACACACACACACACACATACATATGCATTGAGCCAACTCAGTGGGATGGGAACCTCGCCGCTCATTACAGCAGCCCCAAACGGCGCTTATCGGTCTGAATAATGTTGTATGTGCAATAGTTCACGTCCTTCCAGGTTCTTTTGGACAGGATTGGTTGTTTGGAAATGCTTTCTACACACTTTGACATGGATGGGCACTTCATGTCCTTGATGTATTCATGCATACAACTAACTACCGCACTTTTTTCTTCTGGCGTCCACGGTCTCCTCGTGACTTTTTTCTTCCCATCCTTCCTGTTCGTTTCTTGGCTTCTTGGCTTCGTCTTCTTGACTCTCCCTTCGCCTCCTGCTCCAGCATCGGCTGTTTCACCTGCTTCTCCATCTTCTTCTGCTTCAGCGTCTGACACTCTCCACGCTCATTGGCCGACGGCTGATGACGAGGATGAGGGTCAGAATAGCCGAACATCATTTGCTTACGTACCTTTAATTGCATGGCGCCGTGCGGAGGGCATGGGTGTCTAGGAGCTTTTCGAGGATTTTTCCTAGTTTGAGAAAACGTTGAGAGTTATACAAATGTATATGTGAAAGGTCAATTAATTCTGATGCGATGTAACGCGACGTATTTACTATTTAGAGACCGCACGGGGCGGGAGAGCTCCTGCCACGTACAGCGCCTTGGCGCGTGCGTTGCCAGGAAACTAGAGTTGCAGAATTCTGGTCCCAGCGTCCCAGCGCTGGGACCAGACCTGGTCACGGCCGTGACTGAAGCTGTGGCCTGTGACTGGCAAGGCCAGCGCCATAGGGTTAGCATTGCAGCGCCGTGACTAAAACTGTGACTTGCCAGCTCATGCCGTGGCCGTGACTGGGCTGTGACCGAAGATCTCGGATTTTCTGCACTGGTCTCCACAGGCAAAAACACATTGCGTCTCGCCACGGCACCCACTAGCGGATCCAGGGGGAGGGGGGGGGGGAGGGTATGGCGGCCATGCCCCTCCCCCGACAAACTTCTAGACAAACCTGAAATCGGCGCAAAATTGACACATTTCCTGATATAGAACAAAATCCAAGCAACTTTGACTAAGGATTTTTTTAAAATCAGCTAGCAATGCATAAGCAAGCGAAATCCGAATGAGTTTTCAGAATTGTGTGAGACTTTTTGGAATCCCCCCCCAAAAAAACGTTCCCCTCCCCCCACCACCACCGTTCTGGATCTGCCAATGGCGGCGCCTGGTGGGCCGGCGTCGGCTGGAGACGCGGTGAGCGGGCGAGATGGTGTGGTGCGGAGACGCGGGCGGGAAGTGTAATTTTAAACAGTTACTTTGAATTGCTTGAATGCATTTGACAATCGACTTATCTAATCAGATTTTCATGAAACTCGTCAAAAAAGATGAGAATATCTATTTTGTGGGTATGCTTTGGCTTTTGCCAAGAACTGTCAGACGTTATCATCGCAAATTGTCAACTGTTATATCAGCAACTTTGTTTTATTTATCAGGTAAGCCTAGTGCAATTTTTCCTTAGCCATAATATGGGCCGCATGATTTAAATTCAGACTATTTGAGTGTTATCACTGTTTGAGTATTGTATGTGGTGGCTGTCCGGTCTGCC
The DNA here is from genome assembly GCA_036785665.1 of Chirona hameri. NCBI lineage: Eukaryota > Metazoa > Arthropoda > Thecostraca > Balanomorpha > Balanidae > Chirona > Chirona hameri. Next base: position 61,569 of record JAXIVJ010006456.1, on the reverse strand, counting down.
ATCGTGAGCCAAAGGACAGTTAACTTTGCCGGCCCAAAATGTAAATAGTTTGAGTACGATGACAATTTTCTCAACGGCATAAGATACGTCGTTCAATTTGTGACAGATTGTTATCTTAATTGTAACAATAGGTCGGCAAATGAAGAAATCAGGCGACACACACCGGAGGAACGTGCGCGTTGGCGTTTTACGTACGGCGGTCCGGCCGGAATCGCCGGTCAGTGGAATTTGCCGGCCCATAACTTAAACAAAAAATTGGGTTGCATTGCGATTTTCCCAAAGTCATCCAATACATCGCTTAATTTGTGGTATATAGACATCTTAAGTGTAACAATCGGCCGGTAAACGAAGGAACCAAGCGGGACAAAAACGGGGGGAGTACGCGGCCGGCCCGGAATCACCGGGCAGCAAACTGTTCCGGCCCATAACTTAACAAGTTTGGGTCGGATTGCAATTTTCGCAACGGCACCCAATACAACGCTTAATTTGTGGTAGATCAACATCTTAAGTTTAAAAATCAGCCAACAAACAAAAGAACCAAGCGACAAAAAAGCGGGAGAGGTCTACGCGTTAACCCTACGTAGGCGACCGGCCGGCCGGCCGCGAGACCCACCTCCGCGTCACAGCAGCTGCGGGGTCGTTGCAACTAAATTACGAGTTGTCGCCACTTTTTCGGCCGGAGCGGTCTACCCAAGGCTACCGGTCTACCTGGTTTACATCAGGGTAATAGAACAACGGGTAGAACAGTAGGGAATTTAACGCCCAAATGAATTAGACAAGATTTTTTTTTCGTAATTGTTTTGTCTATGATAAATTATTGGTATTGTTTGCTAACAATAACTTCTATTTCCATAGATTACATCTTTATTTATTGAATTAAACGCCAACAAATATACGAAGTAGTAGTCAAAGTAGTGTATTTGTAGTAAATGTAGTAGCATTTGGAAGCGATCATATTAATTCTACTACGAAGTAGTAGTCGAAGTAGTGTATATTTCAGTACTGTAGTAGCATTTTAAAGCGATAAGCGTTCGTTCCGACATTTTTTAACCCCCAATCCCATTTAAAGGACCTTCGGAAAATTTTCAGGACACGATTTTATTATATTTTTTTAAATACAGTTTCTTTTTTTCTTTTTAAAAATGGTCCTACATCGCGCAAATTCAGGACAGAAGGTTGTAAATTATTTGTTTTATGGTGTGCGTTATTGGTCTGCGCATGCTCCATGGCACTTTCAGACGGTACGGTACATCATATATGCGCCGTATTCCTTCGCCAAAAAGTCAAATATCTTCGGCTGGAGAGTCTTTTCAGCTAAGCGTTAATGAAAAGCCGCAAATGAGCGGATTTAACGTGAATAAATGAACTGTAACTGTAAAAAAAGTTCCAGATAAGGATTTCTCAACACGGACTACAAAACTGCTATTTCAGTTCAAAACCCATGTTGAAGGTGAACTATTTCCTTTAACCCCTTTATGCCCAGAATATCGAAAAATGATAAATAAAAACGTTGTAGCTAAGACTTGTAGCTATCTGTTGCAGAAGTCGGATTTAAAATATGTACCATAGGTAACGAGCAAGTCTCGTCTGAAAATTATCGATTTAACATGGGAACCCTATGGTGCAGTCATAGTCATAGTCAGGTTTATTAAGGGACTCCATAAACATGGCTTTTCTGCCCTCACGTCATGAACATGAGAATAAAAATAAAAATAAAAATAAAAGTAGTAGGTTTTTAACGCCCAAACGCCCGAGTACTGCCAACTGTTACTGGTGGGGGCTGTTGGTTTACATAGCCTTGGGTGTGCTATAGTTGCTTCTGAACCGCCATGCAACCAATTCAGCGAGGGGCTGCAAGCATGCCCAAATATGGTCATAAATAATCAAAATATTGATTGATCAATATTTAGATTACCTCCCTGCAGTTTGCCCAACTGAATTATTTCTTAAAAATACCATTTTCATTTTGCTGTCTGTGGTACAAAATAACCATGACACAAACTGGTCAAATTTCAATTTATTTTTAGTTTAAAATGGGGTCAACTAACTCTTTGATACATGTATTTTATGGGTTGTGACACATCTAACATATTATATGTAATTTATATTAAAAGTACAAATTTGGGCTCACAACATGGTTTGGATAGCAAAATTGTGCGCTTTGATGTAAATTTCTCAATTTTCTTTGGATTTACAAATAGCATTGATTTTTTAGCATAATCATTCTTTGATACATGTATCTTATGTGTATCAGGTTGTGACATCTAAAATATTAGATGTAATTTAGATTTAAAGTGAACATTTGGGCTCATGACGGTTTGGATAGCAAAATTGTGCGCTTCGCTGTAAATTTCCCAATTTTCTTTGGATTTACAAATAGCAACTATTTTTAGAATAATCATTATTTGATACATGTATCTTATGTGTATCAGGTTGTGACATCTAAAATATTAGATGCAATTTTGATTCAAAGTAAAAATTTGGCCTCACGACATGGATCGGAAAGCAGACTTGTGCGTTTAGCCATAAATTACCCAATTTTCTTTGGATTTACAAAGAACATTAATTTTAACATAATCCTTAAGAAAGCACACCCATTGAGTGGTGGCTCACAAAGGAATCGTAATTATTTTTATAGCCAGACACAATTTTTATTATTACATCTGAGGTACAAAATAACCATGTCCAAACCTGGCAAAATTTCAGTTGGTCTTAAATTAGTAAAGGGTCAAAAAACTCTTTGATAAATGTATTTGATGTGTAGCAAGTTGTGACACATCTAAAATATTAATAGGTAATTTGTATTCAATGTAAAACTTGGCCTCGTGACATGTTTTGTAAAGTACACTTGTGCGTTTAGCCATAAATTACCCAATTTTCTTTGGATTTACAAATAACATTGATTTTAGCATAATCCTTCAAGTAATCCTTCAAGTTCAAGCATAATCCTTCATTTTAACATAATCATTTAGCATAATCCACATGCATTGAGCAGTGTCTGACAAAGGAAACATTTATTTATTAAAATAGACTCCATTTTCATTTTGTTGTATGTGGATTGTGGTACCATCCATGTCACAATCTAACCAATTTTTGTGAATTGAAAAGAGGTCAAATAACTCTTTGATAAATGTATTTGATGTGTAGCAGGCTGGGACACATCTAAAATATTATATATAATTTTGATTCAAAGTAACAAATTGTCATCGCAACATGGTCCAGAAACCGAACTTGTGCGTTCAGCTGTAAATTCCCCAATTTGCTTTGGATTTACCAACAACATTAATTTTAGGATAATTCTTGTAAATACACACCCACTGAGTGGTGGCTCACAAAAAAATCAATGATTTCTTAATCCAGACACAATTTTAATCTTAACGTCTGTGGTACAAAATAAACATGTCCGAAACTGGCCAATGTTCTGTTCACGTTGAATTGAAAAGAGGCCAACAACCCTTTAATAAACATATTTTATTTGTGTAGTATGTTATCATATATCTAAACAAAAATAGATGTAAATTTGATTCAAAGTAAAATATTTGGCCTCATGGTATTATTCGAAAAACAAAATGATGTGCTTAGCCATGCTTTTCCAATTTTCATAGGATTTCCAATGATTAATGTCAGCATAATCCTAGGAAAACACATCAAATCAGTGGTGGGGTAGCCCCAAAGAAGCATATTTTTCCATATTTGTGTTTTGGATAACTCACTGTGGCATGTAATTTTCTTAGATTCACTGTGGCATGTCATTTTCTTAGTTTTACCGTGACATGCAATTTGCTTAGATTCAGGTAAGATTATTGAGGAACACAATATTTTACTTGCCTTGCCATTTGAAGCAGCTAGTAGAGTATTGTTCTTGGATGTTCTTGAAAAAGGCAGATTTTGACGAAAAAATTATCAAGCATGAAGAAGACACACCATAACCGACACTGTAAACGACGCGGTAGACGGACGGAGGGCGCCAGAAGCAAGGCGAGTTGGATGTATTGACAGTTAGAGGTGGAGAAGTACCTACTACCTGTCTTAGGCCTGTGGATTATGGGAGTCAATTCAATATATATTTTGTGTGGCAACCCTACAACTTAAATATAATTGCAAATATACAATGTTTAACTTGCTCTATCATTGGAAGAAGGTGGTGATAACCAAAACAGTTTTTCTTGACCAAGTAAGTACCAACCCCATATGGAAGAAAGTACCATCTCTATTCATACGTCATACATTGCCGCGACAAGACGGCAAATAGGACTGGCGGATTTGTGTGAACGCGACGCAGGTCACGTGACCTGCATTCACACTCCGAGTCGATAAACCCAGTCACCTGGTACCCCCTCTGAAATTGCTGTGAGTATCATCTTGATGCTTCCTGATGACGTTCCAATGGTCCACAAAGTGGTGCCCGATTTTTGGGCACCACTTCGGAAACGGGTACCTCTTCGTGGGTGTTTATCGGACGAAGGGCACCGGGTCGGGGTCCTTACAAACACACACACACACACACACACACACACACACACACACACACACACACACACACACACACACACACACACACACACACACACACACACACACACACACACACACACACACACACACACACACACACACACACACACACACACACACACACACACACACAGACACACAGACACACAGACACACACACACACACAGGCTCCTCCCACTTTCCGAGCGACGGCCCGGTGGAAATCTTCGAACTCTGAAAAACATGTAAACATGTTTCTCATTTGTCTACGATTTTGCACTATAGACCAGTGGTTCTCAGTGTCAAGGGCATGGTTATTGGTTACCCCTTTTGATGACCATAATGGCTCGTTAGTACCCCTCCCCCCCCCCCATTGCACGGGCCGAGCGGTCCGTCCGCGGTCTGACTTATATTCCTGCCCCTAGATGGCACTAGTAGTAAATGCCTGAAGTTATGCTGTACCGCATAGCTTGAAGCAGAGTTATGCTATGCGGTACAGCATAACTTCAGGCACTTACTACTAGTGCCATCTAGGGGCAGGATTACAAGTAGACATCGCTGCCTTCCCCGTGACCGAGGGGATGAGACCACGGGCCCATAACCCGTTGGTGCCGGGTTCGAGCCCGGTAGAAGGGATATGTGGCGCACTGATATACACTGGCGAGGTACAGTGACAGTTGACCAAAAAAGCGTCAACCTGGCACAGCGCAGCCGTGTCACAGCGTTGTGCGGCACGAATGAGATCCCTCCGTGTTCTTTCCTGGATAAAAGGCCGAGGGTGAAATTATCAGTTGAACTGTTGTATCTGTTGTATCTGTTGTATTATATCAGTGGGTGATGGATATAGAAGACGCGCAACAAGCAGGGCTTAACATTGTTCTCTGAACCCAATACCTCCCACGCAAACCATTCGGATAAATCTGTAAAAAAAACAAATGTGTGCCGCTGCTCTTGCTCTAAATCAGTGGTTCACAGCGTATAACACCACATAACCTTAACACAAAGCTGAGCAGCATTTAGCGTTCATTGGTTTTTATGCTGTTAACGATACTGAGGAGACAGGAGATACAGAGGGGACATAAACTGGGATAGGAGTATGTATGTGACAAATGTAGAACAAGTGATTGGAAGGCCTTATTTTAATCTAAAAATTCATATTTTGAAACTTATTTTAAGCTGAAAAACGAATAATTACCCGACTTTTCGCGTTTATTGCTTAGTCAATGGGCAAAATACAGGATAGATATTTTTAGATTAAAATAAGGCCTTCCAACCACTTGTTCTACAAAACTAGGATAGGTTTATGATAGGTTTATATGATGGTAGTATTATGCGCCACTCACAAACGAATCAGGTATAATTTCTCACCTACCTGCTCAATCGCCATTATCCCCGCTCCACTGAAGGCTCCATTGCCCCATTTGGGGTAATTACTCCTTATTTGAGAATCACTGCGTTAGACGAATAGTGTGCTAGAGGAGCGAGACAGGGAGAACATGCATGGCTAATCTGGACATATGTGAGCAAGAGATGAAATAGAACTATAGGAGACGCGGAGGGGCATATCAATGAATATGTGACAAATCGAGGTTGCATCAGGATTTTGAGGACATGGAAGAGTCGCTTTGTTCGTTCCGTAGCTCAATGGCTTGATCATGAGCAAAAAACGGCAGGATATTTGCTTGAGTGCAAATTAAAGCTGCGTGCGAAAAAAAAGTATTTTACAGCTGCCACATGGGAAATTCAGATATTACTGGAAACAAGGCTAGATACTTGAGCAGGTACTACCAGTATCACGAGAAAATATTTGCCTCAAAGCCTTCATGAGCTTAGAAAGGCACAAGGATGACTAATAAAATAATAAATTTGGAAGGAATAAGAGAATATGATAGCTTATGACGCAAATCGGCTAAATACATAGACAAGTTTTTCCTGAAGCATCGCAGATCTACTCTAACAACTTTACAGAGTGCGATTAGATTCCACTCAGGAATAAGCGCACAATTTGTCTTCACTGGACATTGTCCGGATGATGAAGGTGATCATTATTGCAAATAGGCTGACACACATATACTGGTTGCTCCAAATAATACAGGACCGGTTAGGGGTCGATATACCTATTGATGCTAAGCCGTTTAGTGCCGACGCACGAACGTCGACAATCGGTCAACAACCACTAATGCAATGCTATTTTCCACGTCTAGGGACTATACAATCTAGGAAGGTAAGTTTGTTGTCTGAGTACTTGTCTGTTTGCAGTGGCCTCCGTCGCTGTCCTATACAGCCCACACCTTGCAAATATAGATAGACGTAGACGGAAGTAGAGGGCAGTTATAAACGTCACTTCTGCCGCATATGTCCATAGCAGGGGCGCGGCCAGACCTTGTATGTATTGACAGAAAAAACACTCTCCGATGCATAAAACGTCTATTCTTAGTGTCGCGTTGGTTAAAAGGTAGAGACTTAAAAACGACACTTAGCAACATGCATACTAGAAACTAAAATACACTCCATGATCATACACACACTCACACAGCGACCGACATAAACATACACGACACCCATCATACACCATGTAAAAGATCACCAAGCTGACGTTTAAAAGATGGTAAAGACGCCTCACGCAGGTCCGGCGGCAACGCGTTGTAGCGCTGCGCTACACTGTATAAAAAGCGTCTCTTGCCGGCTTCGGTTCTCACGCGCGGGAGGGCCAAATCAGCGTCCTGGCGTGTGCTTCTAGATCGAAACTCAGAGTTTGTCGAAAGCCGGGAAGCGAGAGCCTGTGGTTCCCCGGTGGTGCGAATTTTGTGAAGAAGATTGAGGGATTGAAGTTCGTACAGCTGCCGGATGGTGAGCCAGCCCAGTTCATCTCGCACGTCCGATATGGGATCAAAGTTACGCGCAATGAGCGCGCAAGCCAAAATTGAGGATCTTTTGGAAGCGCTGCATGTTTTTCTCTGAGCCGTTGCCGAACACCGTCAAACAGTATCGGACGTGCGAGATGACAAGGGCGTCGACTATGATAGGAAGAAGTGACGAAGGGATCTGATGACGCACGTGGGTCAGGCCGATGAGGATACCGTTACATGTTTTGACGAGGGCAGATACGTGTGAGACCCACGAGAGGTTCTTGTCGAACAGTACGCCAAGGTTCCTCACCGTGGGGCTCTCACGCACTATGTCCTCGCAGAACCGAATAGTGGTCGGGGCCATGCCGCGACAATTTTGACGAGAACCACAGACCACGAGTTCTGTTTTCCCGGTATTTACTTTCAAACCATGGGAATGGAACCAGGCATCGAGAGATGATAAAGCCTGTTCCATGGTAGCAATGAGCTGAGGGAGGGATCCTTTTTGCCTGAGACCAGAATTTTGGTATCGTCAGCGTACTGCACCACGTGCGCCTGTGGTGCGAACAGGGGAAGATCGTTGGCGAAAATCTGGAATAGGAGCGGGCCAAGTGAGGATCCTTGGAAGACACCGATATGATTAGGTAGGGATCGGGAAAAATGACGGTTTCCACGCCCGTCAGCTGTACAAACAGATTGAGTGTGGCCAGGTAAGAGGAAAACCAGGTAGGATCGATAGAATAGGTTTCAAGTTTTGAAAGGAGCTTTGCGTGGTCGATCACGGCAAAGCATTTTGACAGATCAATGACACAGAGGAGGGTGATGTCCTGGCGGTCGGTGGCGGAAAGGATATTATCGGATACGGTAAGAAGCGCGGTTTTGGTGGAGTGATTTGAGCGAAAACCGTGCTGGGAAGAGGAAAAAAGATGATTGTTGGACATATAGGTGTACAGTTACCGCTGCACAATTTCTCTACTAGCTTTGGGAAGGCGGGGACGATGGAGATGGGACGGAAGTTTGATGTTTCGGAGAGGCTCCCGGATTTGTGAATAGGATGTACGATAGAGTGTTTCCAGGACGCGGGAAATTCACAGGTTGTGAGACAGGTGTTGATATATATTTTTTTTTTCTCAAATAAATTTAGTCCGGATGTTTTTGAATGGATGCATTTCCGAGGTCAGGCCCCGCGCTAAGCATAGCTTGTTGCGCAGGCCCTGACCCCAACACCCGATATGAAGGAAGACATGGCCGATGACGTCAACACAAAGTTTCAAAACCCGGATGCAGATGCCGTCAGAACCACAGGCTCCTGAATTTTTAATAGAAAAGAGGGTAGAACGAAGCAAGTCGAGAGAAACAGGCTCCAGAGAGAAAGCGCAAGCGCCAACCCTCGGGAGTCTACAGGGAAGCTGAAGGGGCTCCCCCTGTCCCGAACCTCACCCGCAACACGAGGCCCCACCCCGACGAAGTACTCGTTTAGCTCGTCGGGTGTGGCCTCAGGCGCAGCTCTCTGTGCGGACTTCTTGCCCTCTATAATTTGGCCAATGTTCCGACAAAATTGTGGTAGGACCCTGCTCGCTCACCCGCCTGGAAATATCTCGTCTTACATCATACCGGATGTCTGATTTTACTTTCTTATCAAGAACGAGGAAGGCCGGGGTCCTACCACTGCGGGCAAGAAGTCCGCGGCGCTGAGCCATCAGCCGCTAGGTGGCGTCCGAGAGAGGGGGTGCCGAAGGGTTGTACAGCTTGATGCGCTGTGAAGGGGTGTGAAAGGCAAGAATATACAAACAGATCGGTGAAGGCAGTCCACTGATCGGCAACTCCCGCGCGCGAGAACACTGGGCTCCAGTCAGTACGGCACAGCGAAAAATGAAAATCTAACATTCATCCTATGAAGACGTCTAGAGTATATGAATCTTGGCTTCGCACGTGCTATAGGGATGTCAAGGTGGGCAACAATAAAATAATGATCACTATAGGCGCATTGATGTACTTGAGCATCAGTTGTAAAATTAGCCACGTTCGTGATAAAAACATCTAACAGAGACCCAGACCTAAAAGTGGGGGCGCGTACATGTTGGAACAGGGATAAGTTGTCTAAAAATATAAAAGTCTGACTACAAGGGTCTGCGTTCGTTCCTAGAAAATTACAATACATGTCGCCAGTGATGATAAGAGGATCGGTAGAACTAAGTAAGATACGCTGCACTTGGGTCTCGAGACATTCTAAATCGATAGAAATCTGAGCACAGCTGTGATGTGGGGTCCTATACACAGCACACACGTTGAAACGGCGCCCACGCAAACTGGTCACTGAAAGCCATACAGTTTATAATTTACATTGATCAGAAGCACATACTGACTGAAGCCTCCTAACTTTAAAATCCAACCTACTAAGAACAGCAACTCCTCCATAGCCTCTACCATCAGGTCGGTCCGCGCGGGTCAAAGTATAACCAGGGAAGTTAATATACCGTGAGGGTGTTTCAGGTTTTAGCCAAGTTTCAGAAAGAACACAGACATCACAGCTATACAAGTTAAGGCCGTGCCGCAGCGACAGTATTTTGGGTTTCAGCGATCTGATATTTAAAGCGGAAAAAACACATACTCCCACGTCCCCCCGGTGCCCCCTGTTGACGCTCCCCACGCCGGTGTCGCCGTCCCGCTCTCCGTCCGCGCGCTCGGCCGCGTCCGCCGCGCCGAGTCCTCCTGCCGCGCGCCGGGCCGCCGCCAGATGGCAGCAGCATTTCAGCGTCCTGCGCCTGCGCGGACGCAGGCGAGCCACCCAGCTGCGGCAGCGGTGAAGGCCGACCGATGACCCCGCGGCGGGATATAGCTATAGGCTGGACTACGGGGTGGGCGAGAACAACTCCCCTCCCACCCCCCCCCCAAAAAAAAAAGAGAAAAAAAGATGACGTCACGGCCAGAACTACGGGATGTCCGTCCCTTGGAATCATGTCGGGGCCGGACGGCAGCCGGAACTGTCGCCGAAGCGATGAGCCGCACGAAGATCAGGAGCAACAGCAGGCGGAGGAGATGCCGATCCATCTCGCAGACGTCCAGAGAACGCTGAGCCGTGTAGCCTCACTGGAAGGTACTGCCAGGTTCAGCAGGGTCCGACGGGCAGCCGAGCAAGAAACGGCCACTCTTGTCTGGCCAGCTGAGCACAGACCCCGCTCAGAGGTCAGAGCCAGGGCCGGGTCCCGCTCAAGGTCAGCCCGTCAGCTGACTTTCTGGCTGACCCAAACAAAGCGGTGGGCGGGAACGGCCGAAGTCGACCGAACTCTCACGTTTCAGCCAACACGGTGTCAACCAACTCACGGCCGTCCGCGGCGGTTCGGACCCGTTTCGTAAGTATAGACTGCACAGAGCACACTCACACTTCACTCACTCCACTCTCAAACGGAAAAAGGACGATAGGCTGGTAGCCACGCTCGCAGGCAAGGCAGAGAGCGGCCAGCGCGCGTCGCACGTCCGATCGCGGCGCCGCGCGCTGACCAACTGCAAGGGGGGGGGGACGGAATACTCAGGGGGCCCCCTCGGCCAAAGGCCCCCCCAAAGCGCGAAATGGTATCTCCTCGGATTTAGGCCTCTATATTTTGCAGGGCCCCTAAATGTTCGCAAAAAAACGTCGGGCAGGCCCATGTTGAACAAATCCTATGCGTAGATTGACTGATTACGAGCGAGCGCGAAGCGCTCGCTTGTCCTTCCGTGGTACCTATATGGGAAAAATCTGAATATGAGTGGCCCAACCCGACCCGACCCGACCCGTGGCAACGCTTTTGAGAAGCTCATATCTCTGCAACCGCACGTCCAATTGACAAGAGGGCTTCTTTGCTGAGCAGCCCCATCCACCCTACCCTGTTTGAGACCAGAGCCGACTTATGTGGGTGACTACCATTGCGCGTGGCGCGTGCCGCGTGAGGGGTGTTGCAAAGTGTTTTGTCGCAAAAACTCCGTAACGGCTGTGCAGATTGTGTGCAAATTTGGTGTGTGGTTAGGGACCCCTCAGCCGCACTTTCCCAAAAGTCAGGGGTGGGGTGCTTCTGCACGTGCGCACGTGCACACTCCTATTCTATATCTTAGGAACGGCTGAGCCGATTGTGTTCAAATTTGGTGTGTGGTTAGGGACCTCTCAGCCGCCAGTTTCCCACAAGTCAGGGGTTCAGGGGTGTCTATGCACGTGTGCACGTGCGCACCCTTTTTGTATCTCAAACTACTTGCCCGATCGAGTTTAAGTTTATTTATTTATTTATTTATTGAACGTCATAGGCTCATTCTACTCAGGTGTGGCTATTACAGAACCAGTGTCTAAAAAGTAAAGAAATGTAGGTCAAACGGTCGCATACACTCCGACACACATCCACACGTCCACACACATACACACTCTCACGTAAGTGTCGTCAAGAAGCAGGCGCCGCTATCGGTCAGCCATTTGCCGCTGCAGTACATGCTTATTGCTTACGCAGCTCCTTCTTGAACTGCGGTAGGTTCGAATCCCGTAAGTGCTGTGGTAGCATGTTAAAAGCTGTCACGGTTGAGTAAAGGAATCGCCTCCTTCCAGATTCCGATCTGATGGCTGGCACGTGAATCATGTCACCTTGTCGTGTATCGCGCTGGTGCACATGACGTCTATATATAATATTGCTATATAGCGACTCGGGCTACGAAGTGAACAGGACGCGTTTTAGAAGGGTCAGTGCGTGGAATTTGTACAGGTTGTCGGCAGTAAGCCACTCAAGGTCTCGTAATACATCGCTAACATGGTCAAATTTTCGGCGCCCCGAAATTATACGTGCTGCAAAGTTAAGCACCTTCTGGAGACGTGCAGTTTGGGTAGCGTTGCATGTTCCGTAGACACTGATACAGTAACGGATGAGTGACATGACTAGACTCTGGACTAGAGTAGTAATCGTCGTTTGAGGTAAACTATGTCTGCTGTGACTGAGGCCGATTAAAATACCAGTGCAACGTCGCACGACATCATCAGTGTGGGCAGCGAACGTCAAACATTGGTCGAATACAACCCCCAGGTTTCGCACCGCGGGAGAGTCAGAGACAGTGGCGCCCATAAATTTGATGCTTATCGTTGGCAGCAGCCGAAGATTTTGACGAGTACCGAGAACTATGAGCTGTGTTTTCTGAGCGTTGACTTTCATTCCATTTTTGCCGAACCAGTTGGATAGCTGCGAAAGATTTCGTTACATAGATCCAATCCGAGCGTCAATGTCTCCGGGTCTCGCGCTCACAAGGACCTGAGTGTCGTCCGCATACTGAACTATACATGCGCCATGAGCATACAGGGGCATGTCATTCGCGTAAATGCTGTACAACAGCGGACCGAGCGCTGATCCCTGTATTGTATTGTATTGTATTATACATCAGCTGACCCTTTCCACACATATAGGGCTGTTACAGGGTCATTGTCGTACATGTTGGTACATACAAGTTGCAGCCTTAGCTTTGTCATTATACTACAGAAGCTAACATAAGCTAAAATGCACTAACCAGCCAAATAAAATACATCACATTACAACCAATCTATTACGTAAAAATAAACACTAATAAAACCAGACTGCATGCCACGTTTAAACTAGAGTCACGAGCGCCTGTCACGTTCGGGGGCTGCACACAGTTTCCTAATATGTTTTTTCGCCACCCTGGTACTGACAGATAGGATATCAGATCCACTATTAGAGCCAAAATAACTATTGAACAGCGATGACGATCTATATAGATAATTTCGCTTCCCGTGATTGGTTCTGGGCCTGGGCAAAGCCAACTGGCCTGACTGACGGGTGTGACGGCCAATCACGTCTCGGTTGAAAACTAAACGGCTCGATAATAGCGAGGGTTCTCCACTTGTAATAATTTTTTAAGCATGCAAAGATCAAAATAATTAACATACTGGGCAGCCGAAAGCCATTCATATTGTTTCAGCAAGTCCGAGATATGGTCATATTTCCTGCGACCTGAAAGCACTCTCGCTGCAAAGTTAAATATCTTTTGAATTTGACCAATAGCACTGGAACTTGTACCTCCATATACTTGAATACAATATCTTACATGAGAAAATACCATGGCGTCAATTAATCTCGGCAATATTTCTACAGGCAGCACCTGTTTAGCATGAAGAAGTGCGACCAGAATTCCATAGCAACGATCCGTTACTTGCTGCACATGTTACTCCCATGACAGAGAACTATCCAGTGTGAGGCCTACATTTTTTACTTTCTCTTTGCAATGAAGAACCTCGCCCATGAAGTTAATAGTTGGGAATCCGTTTAGACGCATCAACTGCCGTCTATCGCCGCACACAATAAACTCTGTTTTTCTGGCATTCAACTAGCATGCCGTTCTGCTGAAACCATGTCGTCATTGTGTCCAAAACCTCTTCAAGGCTTTTTTGCATCTCCTTTATACGGTTGCGGGGACCGACAATGCCAATCTGACTATCATCTGCATAGCGGACCTTAATGATTCGAAAACCGTTAACTTCATCAGTAATGTGACACGGCAAGTCGTTGCTAGCGATGTTGTAAAGCAACGGCTCTAAACATGTTCCCTGAAATGTTCCAATTGTGATGGGTAGGGGATCCGAAAGCTTTTCACCGATTTTGACTTGCTGAACATGGCCACTTAGATAACTTTTAAACCACTGAGGACATATTTGCAATAGCTCTAGCTTATTTAACAGAGTTGTATGGTCCACTACATCAAAGCAGCGACTTAAATCTATCAGGGTCAGCAGGGTGATCTCTGAGCGATCCATTCCGTTCAAAATCTCATCAGTCACCGATAGCAATGCGGTACAAGTAGAATAATTGGTTCTAAAACCGTGCTGGTCGCTGCTGTATAGGTGTTCCCTATTTAAATAGCTTGTCAGTTGTTGCAAAACAAGTTTTTCTACTACTTTTGTGATTGTTGGGACATTAGTGACTGGTCTGAAATTGGACGCCATGCTAGGATCACCCTTTTTGTGCAACGGGATAACTATGGCTCGCTTCCAGCTCGCGGGAACACTCCCTGTGGCGAAACTTTTGTTGACAATTCGTAGCAAATAACGACCAGTAATAGAAAAACATAGCTTAATAATTTTCACTGGAATGTCCCCTTCAACGCACGAAGCTTTGTTTCGAATAGAAAAAATGACTTTCTCTAGTTGCTTGAGAGTGACTGGAGATATACGTAATCGCCCTGTATTGACTCTGGGCAATCTCTGTTTTAGAGGTTCGCGAGCCGATCTACTGAAATCCCCTGATACTCTATCTCGAGTTTCTAAACCAATCGAGGTAAAATACTTGTTCAGGTTGTTAGGTGTTAAATTCGACGGTTCTGTTGTCGGTCGCTGGTACGTTCCGATCGGGTTGTGCAGAGGCGAGAGCCACGCTGAATCTGGGTGACAACCTGCTGGTAGTGGCCGGCAAGGTAGCTCGCAAACCAGCGCGTATCCACATTGTAGAGTTCCAGTTTTCTCAACAGTCCATCATGTGGCACAACATCAAAACATTTGGACAAGTCTAACAAACATAACAGGGTGATTTCTCTTCTATCCATGGCCTCAAACACTATCAGTCACATTAAGAAGGGCAGTGTCAGTGGAGTGATTTAATCTAAAACAATGCTGACTAGACGGGAATAAGTGGTGGACAGTAAATAGTTAAACAACTGCTCATAAACAACACGTTCGATGTTTTTGGTGATGGTCGGCAGGATGGAGATCGGTCGGTAATTGGTCACGTCGGTGGATTTCGGTGGATTTTGGATGGGATGCACGAAAGCAAGTTTCCATGAGCCCGGGACGACATTACTGGTCAGGCTAGAATTCACAATATGGGTGATGACTGGACAAACGGAATCCATACACTGCTTAATGAAACGTACACATAAACCGTCGGCACCACACGATGCACTATTCTGCATCCAGGCTATGACGCGCCGCAGTTGCCCCGGTGTAACCGGCGACACCTGGAACCGGTCGGTGGCCACGCGCTGCAGGCGCACCGCCAGCTCCGGGCCTGAGGAATCCACCTGTCGAGCGGTGGCGGTACCAATACTGACGAAGTACTGGTTCACGGTATCCGCGTCCGCGTCAGGAGACGCCTGGTCGGCCGTTTTCCCGATATAACGGGCCGAACACTGCGCCACAGGGAGCTTGGTCCCCCATCCCGTATGCGCCGATCGATCTCTTCCCGTGTGTCACGGCGGACAGCCGACCTGACCTGCCGATTCAAGTCCTTGTACAGGTCACGATCAGAGACACGGAGCGCTGCGCGCCGCCGAGTCATCAGGTCTTTAGTGGCTTCTGTCACTGGGGGCGCTGTTGGGCTGCGCACCGTTTGGCGTCTGACAGGGGCTAAGCTGTCTATAATAGGGAGTGTCACCGCTAGAAAATAGTCCCACTGCTCTTCGGGATCGACACTGTTGTACACAGCGCTCCAGTCCACGTTTTGTAGGTTGCAATTCAGCTCTGTCACGTCCAGTTTCGGCCAGCTCCTACCCGTCAGTGAGCACTGCACTGGTCGGTAGTGGGACAGCGACACTAAAGCACGCGACCAGTTATGTGGGCTATAGTCGCAGTGCAGAGTGCCGGCTCGCTCAACACCACGGCCAGTACAGATCACGTCAATGGTGGAGCCAGATGACCGGAACGTAGGACCACTGATGTGCTGCTGCATGGAGTATGCTTTAAGAAACTCCCTTAATCTAGTGGCCGCGGTGCCGTCGTTGCTGTTGTTGGTGTTGATGTTGATGTCACCGCATATAATGATCGGTCCACCGTGCGGGTGACGATGTGCTGGAGTTGCTGCTCTAGTTCGTCGATGTCCGAGGTGACTCGGGACTGTGTCTGAACTGGTGGTCGGTAGAGCGAGCACACCATCACTTTTTGCGAGCCGTCACGGATTTGGACCCACAGCGACTCCAGTTTGGAGCCTGCCGTGACCTGATCAGGTCCGTCCACCACAGCCACCTCAAGTGACTCCTTCACCAGCACAGCAACGCCACCATACCCTCTACCGTCAGCCCTGTCCCTCCGCAGCAGCTGGTAGCCGGGTATTGGTAGGAGCAGGGGCGTAGGATCCTATTCAGTTGGGGAGGGGGGGGGGGGCTCGCAAACCAGCCGGCTGACCTTGTGCAGTACACGGGAGCCGGCGGGAAGCTGGGCAGGCGCGGTCCCCGCGCACGTCCGGCCTCGGGCGCCGCGCAGCGGAGACTGTTCACCATAGGTTTCCTTCGCGCTCGCTCGTTCATCGCCAACTACGGCGCCTTACTGGTAAGAGCGTAGTCTGATTGGCACCATGTGAAGTATTAACACGCGCACCGACGTGGGGGCGGATATCCGCCCACCTGAGGATTTCGTGAATATTAGGAATACGGCGACGCGCAGCGCCACCAAACTTGGCATAGCTATTCGGGCATCAATTACCCACATTATGGGTAACTTTTGTTTTATCTCTAGTCATCTCAAGTCAGGTCAACAGGCCACGTTAAGTGACCCCACTTCCAAGCAGGTTTTTGATAGTTTGTGTTCGTGCCAAAGCCACAGTGATTGATCGAGCGGGTTCAAGGTCACAGGACTTAACCCGCGAGTCACTGGGGGGGGGGGGGGGGGGGGGTAGCCGCCTGAGGAATATTCGGACTATCTCAAGAACGAAGACAGCTATTGCAGTCCGTGCGTGCGTGCGTGCGTGCGTGCGTGCGTGCGTACGTGGAAATCAAATAACGTAACGGTCATACACAAATCGGCTAATAACTCCTCCCAACACCGTAAAGGATAACACGAAGATGAGTTTTCACCAAAAAAACAAAACAATATACACCCGGATAGCGCCGTCTTTACTGACCACTATCCACCCAAAATATTTCGCTTCTAGCTAATAGATAACTTATGATGAAGACAAACGTGAATAATTCCTGACGCTAAGACACAGCCTCGCCGGGACTCGCCAAGCGACGCCGGCGGCCGGGATTAGTTTGGCGTCCGCCGTCAGAGGCGCTAGCTGACGGCCTGTGATCTTGGCCGGCGAGCGTGAAACTTTCCCACGGCTGAGAGCGGGCGCCATTCATAACATATAAATCGGACCGGGAAATGGGCAGTGAATGAATTGGATGGCTATATATATTAGCTGGCTATATAAATAAATGTGTCCTATGCTATCCACCCAAAATATTCCGCCACCGGCTAATAGTTAAGGTATGAGGAACAAGGGCGGATCCAGCCGGCCGTTTTTTTTTTGGGGGGGGGGCAAACTGTTTTTAGAGGACCTTACCTACCCCCAATTTCGAATTTCTTCCCCGATTTGGGCCACTTTATATTGCAGCTACACGATTTCTAATGATTATTATTATTTATTTATTTTTAGCTTTTTAGCTTTTCGACCTTTTGGGATATCGAAAAAGGAAAGGTGTCAGCTTGCAGTTTGTATTGTTCCAACATTGTCTTACACTGAGGAAAACTATGGCAATTGTCAGCTGTACCCAGGCGCGTCGCGGATAACTTTTGAGTGGGGGTCTGCTGAAATGACTAAAAAGAAAATTACCCATTTTTATGCGTGCATTTAAACCTTTACAGCATTTTTAATGTGGACTTGCATGTTATAGTAGGTACTTGTGGAGAGCGGTGCCTAGATTTAAGCTTTGTGCTTATGTACCAATCTCCGACATAGTTAACAAAGTTTTTTACTATATGTATTTTTTTTAACGATAGTTGCCTGGCGTGACTCAGGCAACTATCGGCCGATTTCAATCATCCCCGTTGTGGCCAAATTGTGTGAGCGCGTGGTGTGTTCGCAGCTGATGACCTATCTGGACTGCAATGCTCTGCTCTGCCCGCAGCAGTATGGTTTCCGGCCCGGCATGTCCGCGGGGGCAGCTGTGCTCGACGCAATCACGTATGTCACTGACAACATTGACAAGGGCCTCGTGACGTCACTCGTGACGGCTGATACTTCGAAGGCATTCGACAGCGTCGAGCATGGCCGCCTCTTGGACAAGCTGGGCTGGTACGGGATTCAGCCGGACTGGTTTGCTGATTGGTTGAGGGGACGTAGCCAGGCTATCGGGTCGTGTCCAGTGAGTGTGACACACGGCGTGATCCAGGGCTCGATTTTAGGGCCCATCTTGTACCTCATATTCACGAATGACCTGGCTCAACATCTGTCACATGTGAAAGTCGTCATGTACGCTGATGATGTCCAGTTCCTTGACGCTGACACTCCACAAAACTTCCTGGCTATCAAAGAAAGAGTTGAAAGTGACCTCTCGGTAACTGTACAGTGGTTTACTCAGAACAGACTCAAAATTAACCCATCCAAAACTGAAATGATAATTTTGAAGTCTCAACGTCAAAAAACAAACACCAGTTTATCAGTCCATTTCGGTAGTGATGAAATTTTTCCGTCACCAAGCGTCAAGGTCCTGGGAATCACAATCGACCCTCACCTTACGTGGGATTCGCATGTCACGTCTGTCGTTCGGCGCTGCAACATGATACTTGTCAGCCTAGCCAGGATGTGAAACAGACTACCGAAAGACACAAAACGTATACTTATCGAAGCATTGGTTTTTCCACATATCCGCTATTGTATCAGTGTGTGGGGTAGCTGCTGCATCTCTCAGAAAAAGCGCATTCAGAAAGTGATCAACTTCGGCGCGCGTATCGTTTCTGGCCTTGACCGAAGAGCTCACATTACTCCTGTACTGAGCGAGCTGGAGTGGAAATGTGTCGATGATATGGTACGTGTCAGTGATGTAGCCATGGTCCGTAGCCTACTTACCTCGGACAATGCACCACAAATTCTACGGAAAAAGTTGCTGCTCAGCTCTGACGTGTCAGTCCGCCGCACGCGTGCAACCGAGCGAGGGCAGCTGCGTCTGCCTCGCGTGCGAACTGAGTTTGCCCGACGCGGGTTTTTGTGTCGCGCCAGCAAGCACTGGAACGATTCGTCGTGAGTGTAGCAGTGTCTAAGTCGCGAGATGCCTCTATTTGCAAAGTTTTTTATTAGAGCTTTTTTTTAAATCTGATTTTAATCTACTCCGATGTATGTTTTTGTATATGTATACGACGTGGTCACCATAAAACCCATGAAATGGAGGGACCTAATAAACTGTATGTATGTATGTATGTATGTATAATAAATGCTAACAAACAAACAAACAAACAAACTTGTTATTTAGCGCCGCGAAGCAGCGCGAAATAAATATTTATTGGCGCGAGATCAATATTTAGGTTAATATTGTGATCGCAATGCATTGCAAAGCATACTGAACTAAAAACTGCAATTTGACCTCTTGACCTGAGATGACCTCACTTAAAGCAATGTACGGAGATGATGACATGTGTAACTTCCTATGTGTGCTGCATGTATTAAGGCATCCTATATATTTCACGCCTCTCTAATTCCATAGTTACGGCAAAACAATGCGTTATCAGAAACGTTCAAATACTTTTACTTAACCTGACCTGTGACGTCACCGGTGACCTACAGGTCAACACAATTTATTTTGAGTCGATGCAATTTCCTGGGCTATCGATTGTCGTTTGAGTGAGCGCGATCGTCCTATTGGTTCCGAAAATACAAGGGAAGGGGGGGGGGGCTACCCTCTCCAGTGAGTCGTGTTACAAAAAATATCCCAGTGACTGATTTCGTGACCTCATCATATATGTAAATGGATAGAAATGAAAACACGTATAAATCCACACAAAAAATGATTAAATTTGACCAGTTTTCACCAGATACACCATTATTGTGCCATATGCAAAGATCCAAGTTACATTTTTGTTCTGTGACCTCTACAAGGTCAACTCAGGTAACCCCAAGGTCACGCGTGGGTTTTCTTCAATATCTCTTTGCCATATCAAGGTAGAGTAATGGAGTTCTAAACATTGTGGTTGGCTCGTCGAGACGCATTAAATGAAGTAAAAATTTTAACTTGGCCTGACCTTGACCTGGCCACAGGTCAGGTACATTTTAGGATATTGCCCACCTAGGTCATGATCGGAGAAACACAATGATGAAAACTGTACATAGGTATCACTTTATCATGCAAATCTCACAAGTTATTCCCTAAAAACAATTCCGCGATTTTTAGAATGTTTCAAGTTCGATGGCCTTCACTGAGCTAACTATTGACCTGGTATGAAATGTGATGCAGCCTGGGTGACAGAAAAATAAATTATCTTTCGGACGTTTTTTTCGCGCGTCGCTCTTTTGTTTTTGCTCTTTTTGTTTTCGAGATATAGACGATTTTTGGTAAGGACAACATATATGGGGTATCCCCCCCCTCCCTGTCCGTTCGAAGTTGGCGCGGACCCCGTCGGTGCGCAGGTTTAAAATTTTAGTTGACTATGACTATAGCTAGGAACAAACGAGAGAAGAAAAGAAAAACAATCGAAAAGGTCATTAAAAATGAAATAGCTAACGTGTCTTCGTTTTTTTTGGATCAGGTCGATAGTTTAGGCTCTAGAGGTCAGCAAAGACAAAGGTCACACTGACTGTATATTATTAATAACCTTCTCGTTAATAAATTTGAAAACTTAATAACGATAGGACAATGATTTTACCGTCACCATTTGTGTCTCGCCAAGGCCCGTTCAACCATACCGGGCGTGACCGGGTTAGGTCAAGTAAAAAATCTGACCTCAGGTCAGGGTCATGTTATGACTAAGATAAGGTCCTTGTGCATATTGGGAAACGCGTCTTCACAAGACAGACACAATGGTGTCAGTCGCACCTATCTATCTGTATTATTTCAGAAGCTATTAGTGCTCCTGGACTCATATGCCCTCAGCTTACCTGGTAGGGGCCAATGAACACAAACTGTACCTGAGTCAAGAATGACATATGATAACATGAACTACTTTGAACTGAACACCACTTTACATCCTAATTTTCGGCGATAACTTTTGAAGGAACCAACTGGCATGAACGAATTTCTTGCAATGGATATTTCAGGCCCTGCGCCAATTTGTTTTATAGTTATTAAGGTCGGTTGTTGTGAAACAGAAATGTAGGGCACTTGCCATTCATTCGCAATGTTAAAACTCGCGCAGGGAATTCAATCGGTGGGTAGAGGCTATCGTGAAAGGATGGAGCTTAAGCTCTGACGTCAGAGCTTATCTCCGCCCTGGCTGACTAAATCTAAATAAAAAAGGCATGTTTCTAGAGCATAGACCAGCTTTGTCTCAGACATACATCGGTGTCATTTATTTGTCTGTATCTGGTCACTAAAAGGCAAAAAACGTAACTTCTAAAAATTACTTCATAAATTACTGTTACTTGGGAGCCATAAGTCAGTAAAAAATATTGCTTTGAAATTTGGTTTGGGTATCGTCCATACTTGGTTCTCTAATATACCTTCCGGTTTTTAATATCTTCCCCCCAAAAAATATTTTGTGGAAATTCTTCAGTTTTTCTTGGGGGTGGGGTCAAAAACGCAAACTTGAGAAAATCCGAGATCGCCATGGGGAAGAGAGTTTCATTTCCTTTCTTTTTATGTTTTTTTTTGCAATTTGATTCAAAACTCGATTTTCTACGATTTTTTTAATCGTTTTTCCACCGAAAATGGCATGACATGACGTCATTAAAACGTCATCTCCCAAAATGATGTATCAATTTCACCTAAATTTGGTAGGAATACGTATAATTGATGTGGCATAAGGTAGTCACAGTTTCACATTGATATTTATCACAGTTTTCAAGTTATTGAGAAAATCCGTGAGGGGGACAGATTCCCCCCCCCCCCCGCGGGGCGCGGGTTAAGCCTGGTAAGCCGGGCCGTTGTGTGTCCCTCGGCCGCTCCACCGCTTTCATATGGGTTGAGGGGCCGAGGGGCCCTCCGGGCCCCCTCAGTCCAATAGGGGGGGGGGGGGGGGTACGTTCCCCCTGTGCCCCCCCTGGCTGCGCCCATGGACTCCACAGTCCAGCCGTCATATGCAATAAGCGCCCTGTATAACCCCGTCATATGCAGTAAGCGCCCTGTATAGCCCCGTCATATGCAGTAAGCGCCCTGTATAACCCCGTCATATGCAGTAAGCGCCCTGTATAGCCCCGTCATATGCAGTAAGCGCCCTGTATAGCCCCGTCATATGCAATAAGCGCCCTGTATAGCCCCGTCATATGCAATACGCACCCTGTATAACCCCGTCATATGCAATAAGCGCCCTGTATAACCCCGTCATATGCAGTAAGCGCCCTGTATAACCCCGTCATATGCAATAAGCGCCCTGTATAACCCCGTCATATGCAATAAGCGCCCTGTATAACCCCGTCATATGCAGTAAGCGTCCTGTATAACCCCGTCATATGCAGTAAGCGCCCTGTATAACCCCGTCAGTCATATGCAGTAAGCGCCCTGTATAACCCCGTCATATGCAGTAAGCGCCCTGTATAGCGCCGTCATATGCAATAAGCGCCCTGTATAGCCCCGTCATATGCAAAGCGCCCTGTATAGCCCCGTCATATGCAATAAGCGCCCTGTATAGTCCCATCATATGCAGTAAGCGCCATGTATAGCCCCGTCATATGCAGTAAGCGCCCTGTATAACCCCGTCATATGCAGTAAGCGCCCTGTATAGCCCCGTCATATGCAATAAGCGCCCTGTATATCCCCGTCATATGCAGTAAGCGCCCTGTATAGCCCCGTCATATGCAGTAAGCGCCCTGTATAGCCCCGTCATATGCAATAAGCGCCCTGTATAGCCCCGTCATATGCAGTAAGCGCCCTGTATAACCCCGTCATATGCAGTAAGCGCCCTGTATAGCCCCTTCATATGCAGTAAGCGCCCTGTATAGTCCCGTCATATGCAGTAAGCGCCCTGTATAGCCCCGTCATATACAGTAAGCGCCCTGTATAGCCCCGTCATATGCAATAAGCACCCTGTATAACCCCGTCATATGCAATAAGCGCCCTGTATAACCCCGTCATATGCAGTAAGCGCCCTGTATAACCCCGTCATATGCAGTAAGCGCCCTGTATAACCCGTCATATGCAATAAGCGCCCTGTATAACCCCGTCATATGCAGTAAGCGCCCTGTATAACCCGTCACATGCAATAAGCGCCCTGTATAACCCCGTCATATGCAGTAAGCGCCCTGTATAACCCCGTCATATGCAGTAAGCGCCCTGTATAACCCGGTCATATGCAGTAAGCGCCCTGTATAACCCGCCATATGCAATAAGCTCCCTGTATAACCCCGTCATATGCAATAAGCGCCCTGTATAGCCCCGTCATATGCAATAAGCGCCCTGTATAACCCCTTCATATGCAGTAAGCGCCCTGTATAACCCCGTCATATGCAGTAAGCGCCCTGTATAACCACGTCATATGCAGTAAGCGCCCTGTATAACCCCGTCATATGCAGTAAGCGCCCTGTATAACCCCGTCAGTCATATGCAGTAAGCGCCCTGTATAACCCCTTCATATGCAGTAAGCGCCCTGTATAACCACGTCATATGCAGTAAGCGCCCTGTATAACCCCGTCATATGCAGTAAGCGCCCTGTATAACCCCGTCATATGCAGTAAGCGCCCTGTATAACCCCGTCAGTCATATGCAGTAAGCGCCCTGTATAACCCCGTCATATGCAGTAAGCGCCCTGTATAACCACGTCATATGCAGTAAGCGCCCTGTATAACCCCGTCATATGCAGTAAGCGCCCTGTATAGCCCCGTCATATGCAACAAGCGCCCTGTATATCCCCGTCATATGCAATAAGCGCCCTGTATAACCCCTTCATATGCAGTAAGCGCCCTGTATAGCCCCGTCATATGCAGTAAGCGCCCTGTATAACCCCGTCATATGCAGTAAGCGCCCTGTATAACCCCGTCAGTCATATGCAGTAAGCGCCCTGTATAACCCCGTCATATGCAGTAAGCGCCCTGTATAGCCCCGTCATATGCAATAAGCGCCCTGTATAGCGCCGTCATATGCAATAAGCGCCCTGTATAGCCCCGTCATATGCAGTAAGCGCCCTGTATATCCCCGTCATATGCAATAAGCGCCCTGTATAGCCCCGTCATATGCAGTAAGCGCCCTGTATAACCCCGTCATATGCAGTAAGCGCCCTGTATAACCCCGTCATATGCAGTAAGCGCCCTGTATAGCCCCGTCATATGCAGTAAGCGCCCTGTATAACCCCGTCATATGCAGTAAGCGCCCTGTATAACCCCGTCAGTCATATGCAGTAAGCGCCCTGTATAACCCGTCATATGCAATAAGCGCCCTGTATAGCCCAGTCATATGCAGTAAGCGCCCTGTATAACCCCGTCATATGCAGTAAGCGCCCTGTATAGCCCCGTCATATGCAGTAAGCGCCCTGTATAACCCCGTCATATGCAGTAAGCGCCCTGTATAACCCCGTCAGTCATATGCAGTAAGCGCCCTGTATAACCCCGTCATATGCAGTAAGCGCCCTGTATAACCCCGTCATATGCAGTAAGCGCCCTGTATAGCCCCATCATATGCAGTAAGCGCCCTGTATAGCCCCGTCATATGCAATAAGCGCCCTGTATAGCCCCGTCATATGCAATAAGCGCCCTGTATAGCCCCGTCATATGCAGTAAGCGCCCTGTATAACCCCGGTATATGCAGTAAGCGCCCTGTATAACCCCGTCAGTCATATGCAGTAAGCGCCCTGTATAACCCCGCCATATGCAGTAAGCGCCCTGTATAGCCCCGTCATATGCAGTAAGCGCCCTGTATAGCCCCGTCATATCCAGTAAGCGCCCTGTATAGGCCCGTCATATGCAGTAAGCGCCCTGTATAACCCCGTCATATGCAGTAAGCGCCCTGTATAGCCCCTTCATATGCAGTAAGCGCCCTGTATAGTCCCGTCATATGCAGTAAGCGCCCTGTATAGCCCCGTCATATACAGTAAGCGCCCTGTATAGCCCCGTCATATGCAGTAAGCGCCCTGTATAACCCCGTCATATGCAGTAAGCGCCCTGTATAACCCCGTCATATGCAGTAAGCGCCCTGTATAACCCCGTCATATGCAGTAAGCGCCCTGTATAACCCCGTCATATGCAGTAAGCGCCCTGTATAACCCCGTCATATGCAGTAAGCGCCCTGTATAACCCCGTCAGTCATATGCAGTAAGCGCCCTGTATAGCCCCGTCATATGCAATAAGCGCCCTGTATAACCCCGTCATATGCAGTAAGCGCCCTGTATAACCCCGTCATATGCAATAAGCGCCCTGTATAGCCCCGTCATATGCAGTAAGCGCCCTGTATAACCCCGTCATATGCAGTAAGCGCCCTGTATAGCCCCGTCATATGCAATAAGCACCCTGTATAACCCCGTCATATGCAGTAAGCGCCCTGTATAACCCTGCCATATGCAGTAAGCGCCATGTATAGCCCCGTCATATGCAGTACGCGCCCTGTGGCTGTATGGCTCCGAATTTGCTATATATTGTCTGTCCACCTCATTCAGGCCCTCGGGATAACATATGGTGGCGAAATATTCCATATTCATTTCCCTTCGTCATACCGTGTGGCGGACTATTACTGTCAATGATCAGAACGTTAGTCGGCTATTGTCAGTCGTTGCAGCCTCAACAAACTTTTCTTCCAATTACTGCTTTCCATTCCATCCAAGTTTGCTTGATCTGGCGGCTATGCACCAAAGCACCTATGCACCATTTTGCTGTTTTCGGGGTCTGTGTCGCGGGGCCAGATATGTTGCAAGATATTTCGCAAGATTTCCAAAGCAGACAAGATATTGATAAAATTATAACAGCATAACATCGTCCCACACAAATATATCATGCATTGTGACCTATGGTGGCCAGGTAGAGCCTGGCACCACAAATAGCTGTCCCCAACGGATCAATAGGCTAATTGTCGGCAGCACCGCACAAAACGTAACTGACGTGCAATTTTGGCTGCAATTTTCCATTCTCTTTCTGTTGTTGTTTTCTTTCTGTTGCTTCATTGTTTAGTTTAAGCTTCCATTTCTACTCTAAGCTGAGTTGTAACTGAACATCCTGCTCTTATGGATCGCGAGTGATATTGGACTCTTCACCGAGTTCACTTTACCTTGGAGTTGCCAGATAGGTATGCAAAAAAAAACAAGGGCGCTCGCTGGAGGTAGGTGTCGCCCTCGGCCAGTTTTTTTCTTTATTAACTAGATAAGCCTGGTTTAGATGTAAATGTGTTAAATTGCTGAAAGATAAACGGAGCTTCGAATACTGCCAAGAAAATATTGCAAAAAAATGACTGACTTAAACTCCCGAACGAATGTGGTTTATTTCTGAGGTTCGAGGCGCTCAGCGAGATGATTGCGGCTCGCCTTCTCATCTCCTGTATGTGAGCATCAACATTGACATTTGATCTGGCCTCCGGGTTCCCTTGTAGATACACTGGCTAGTTTTGAAGGCAGATAAGTGTTTGATTGTTAGCCAGAGAAACGTTTCTTCGTGAAAACGTATTTATTGTAGCGGACAATATGAGATTAGGTATGCAACGTTTTACAGAACAAGGATTTATTGGGACCTCTCGTTACCAAGTATCAACCTTAAAATTGCTTTCTAGAAGTCGTTATCCAACATTCCTATTGCTCGGAAGGCGAAGAGCGTTGCTAAGCAACGATCACTATAACATGAGGCCAGCATAAGGCGCTGTTGATTAGGTATGATGACCAGTTTGAAGTAGCTTTGGTGCATGCTTAGAACTCATTACGAGTAGGTAATAAGTATGTGTATGGTGGTATTGCTCTGATCTGCGTCTTTGCGTTTTCGGATGCAGGTTCAATTATACTTTGTAATGGACGTACGTTCGTGTTACGTAGTTATTTGTTGACCTCCAGTCCTCTTTTTGATGGAATCGCCCAATAAGGGCCCGCAACGATACGTTATTACAGTAAGTGGTGAGTTGAGCCAGCTTCTTGAATAAATACATTGACGGGAGGCAGTGGCGGATCCAGAGGGGGAGTGGGGGGGGGGGGCATGGGCCATGCCCCCCCTTGAGCCTCGAGGGGGCCCAATAACCTGAAGGGGCCCATAGCCTATCGAAGTGACTCGAAACGAATTTCACTCCGTTTTCAAACAAATTGCAAGTAAAATTGCCCACTCCGGCCCCCAGAGGGCCCACTCTGACCTCCAGAGGCTTGAAGAGGGTCAATTCTGGTTTGTATAGGCCAATTTGTGCATGCGAAAGGCATGTGTTGAACTAAAAGGGTCCATTCTGGCAAAAAGACAGAGATCGTTTGCGAAGACGCAGTAGAGGAGAGGGCGTAGAGATGAGCCTTGAAACACACCGATGCTGTTGGACAGCGGGAGGGAAGTTTTGACTCCACCCAGACCGTCAGTGAGGCTGACACTCTGGGTGTGGTTGCGCAAATAGGTAGAGAACCAAGATGTGTCAATTACGTGAAGTGATAATTTTGAAAGGAGTTTTGAATGATCTATCACATCGAAACATTTGCTCAAATCCAGCAGGCAGAGCAGGGAAACTTTTCCGTGGTCAAAGGCAGATAGGATTTGGTCGGAAATTGAGGTCAGCGTGCTTTCAGTCGAGTGACGAGGCCGGAAACCGTGCTGACTGGAAGAGAGGAGGTGGTTATCTGAAAGGTATTTGTAAAGCTGCTGGTGTACAGGCCCAGACTGGTTATTGATTCACCTTTTTTGGAAGGATTCAATCACAATTCATTTTGGAATATGAATGATTCAGTCACCGTTTGATTCATGGATGACCATTTTGGTAAATGATTCTTTCCGATTCAACGAATCAAAACATGTTTTGATCAAATCACGTTTGACTCACCATTGAAATAGCATTACACAGTCTTTTTGATTCAATCAGCCTTGCTTCTATGCGGGTTTTGATTCTATCATGATTCCTGAATAAAACAAAATCCGGTGGTGAATCGATTTTTCTTTGATTCAAGGGATTTTGATTGAACGATTCCAATCGATTCAATCAGAGTCGAATCAATAACCAGTCTGTGTACAGCGCGCTCTACGATTTTGGCTATGACTGAAACAATGGATATAGGACGGAAGTTGGATGGGTCAGAAAGATTGCCGGATTTGTGAATAGGATGGACTAGGGAATGTTTCCAGGATTCAGGAACGTCGGACTGGGTTATGCTGGAGTTGACCAAATGCAGGAGCACCCACCCAACCGAGTCAAAGCAGGCACGAATCATTCGTATGCTGTTGCCGTCGTCACCGCAGGCCGACGAGGCACTCATCCCAAACACAACGACCCGCAGCTCCGCCAGTGACAACGGCATCAGCACAAGAGAACAGGCACCGACACGCGGCAGACGACAGGCTATGTCCGGCGTAGGCCCTAAGCCCTTCACCTTCTCAGCCACACGCGGACCCACGCCGACAAAATAACGATTTAGGTCGTCCGGTGTGACGTCTGGCAGCTTACGGGCGGCTCGTTTGCTGCCGACGACAGGTCTAATCAGTCACCACATCGACTCCCGTCTACCCTCACGGATGCGCCGCTCCACATGCTGGCGAGTATCATGCCTAATCGCAGAACGCACGGCTCGGCTTGCATCACGGTACTGGATTGACCCGTGACCAAACGCTGCTAGCGCCCCACGGCGGCGAGACATCAATACTTTAGTTGAGTCAGACACCGCGGGGGCGCTCGGGTTCCTGATTTTAACGTCGTCGGCAGTGACGGGGCTGTGATCGCCGTGACGGGCGGCGGGTGGCGGCCAGATGTGACTCTGGGTCGGCCCCGGTCCCCGACCCAGCATGGCCGCCAGACTGCCATGTCTGCCCTAAACGCGAGGACTCCCGGCCGACTCGACGCGTGCGCTATGTGTGCTCACAAACGTTCGATTGTGAGGGCGGCGTCCGAACACTGCACCGACACGCTCGCCACATGTCCAGACATTTTATATTTGAAAAGCACCAGCGACCGTTACCTTAAAACAAATTCGATATGACTTAGCCTCAGTTTGTTTGTCCTATCAAATTTCAAAAGCAACGAAGAGGATATTCGGTAGTGGACATACCTAAATCAAATGTGTGACTCCCATTACAGTGACAAATTGTATTGTGTCTGAAGATGCCGCTATATGCTGTGTTTCCCCTCTGGACTGCATGGCTTCGCTGTCTAGGCTTTCAAGTATGATGTGTCTTCCACTCAAAACGCTCTAAATCAGAGGTACAGAACATATGACCACCTTCGCCAGTCCGCCTGTCCCGCTGGCCCATCACGTGCATACTTGTGATTAGTGTCGGATCCCCGACCTGTGCGCATCACCGTCGCTGAGCGAAGCGCTATCTCACGTGGTTTTATTGTACCGACTTCCATCACATTGACTCACACATTGAACTAGTGGATGAGACGGAGACGGCGATCGGTGGTGGGTCGCGTCCCGGCCGTCCCCGCTGGACGGCGGGGCCCACGGGGGCCCACGGGGGCCCGCGGGGGACCGTGCGCACCTGCCCCTCCCCAGTTGCCATGGACACAGGTATCACAAAAAACGAGGCGGCCCGGAGTGAGACGATGGGTGTTTAGTTATTTAAACAAACAACATAACGGTACATGTTGGCACAACAAGATTAACAGCGATATAGTAAAGATTTCAAAAACCTTACCCTACCAAATACAAAATCTCCTTAGTTAAAATAGTGTGCCTATATGCCAAATATGTATAGCAAGCGAAGGTAGCAACAGACAGATGATTTTCACCAGCGAAACAAATGTATTATAAATAGCCTCTAATCATGATTTAAAATACAAAAGTTATAAAAAGGAAATCTACCGTCGCAGGAACAGCTAGTCTGTCAATGCCAGTTTACAAAACGCACTTAACAATACACAGCACACAGGCGGGTGGTTCTCAGACTGCCCGCTACACACGGCACGCGACGCGCGCCAGGCGGGCCGGGCGGGGGCGGGGGCGGGGGCGGGGGCGGATCTGAGATCTGCGCCGCGGGCGGCGGGCGCCGAACGCCCGACATTATGCTCCAGGCGGTCGGCTACGAAGGCAGTGACGTCGAAGCAAAGGAATAATACTGGGACTGCAACTGAATACGGAAGGCACTCTGGCGTGTCCGCCACGGGGCCTGGCCGCGCAGGCGGGGAGGAGGGAGTCCGGCTTGGCATTCTGAGCGTCAGGGTTACTCGGCGATCCACTGTCTCTACAAACACACGCGCTCGCCTGAAAGCCCAGAACCTCTCCAAGTATATGGTATAAAAAGGAGCAATAGAATGTGTGAGCACGACCTTTGTACATACATAATGACATTGGCATCCCCAACATAGTCTATCTGCAGGGCCACCTCATAAGCTTCAAACATTTTGATTTTTAACGCAACAGCTATAGGCAGCCAGCCTCGTGACCGGCTCAGGGAGTCCGAGTCTCAGTACAGTGATCATACACTACGCAGCATAGGTGTTCTGGCAAGGACTGGAGGCCTCGGGCGCGCAGTGGATTCGAAGAGG
Source organism: Chirona hameri (assembly GCA_036785665.1). Taxonomy (NCBI): domain Eukaryota; kingdom Metazoa; phylum Arthropoda; class Thecostraca; order Balanomorpha; family Balanidae; genus Chirona; species Chirona hameri. The sequence continues at coordinate 30,801 of JAXIVJ010006456.1, read as the reverse complement.
AGATGAATGCATGGAATCAGTCGGGGTCCCTTCGCCTTCGCGGCCGTTTTGTGCGACCTTGTGCCGCTTAACCCTACTCATTATGGCCACACGGTTCCTACGGTCGCCTCTAACCCTTACGCTAGTTTATACATCAACAGTATTCTTCAGATTTTGCACAACAGCTGAACGCCACACGGTGAGAACATTTGAACGGCCGAGCGCCGCGGGCGGGCGCCGGCCGGACGTCTAGGGGACGAGAGAGCGCGTCTGGCCGCTTTTGATTGGCTCGGGCGATTCGGAGACTGCTGCTGATTGGCTGCTGCTGTGGGTCCGACGGTGGGTGGCGGGGACGGCTTCTGCTCCGTCCTGCGAGCCGACACAGGACCCGGTGTCGTTCCGGCGAACCCGGCTGCTTCGGGCCGAGCTGTGACGCGGAGGGACGGGGCCGGCCGGGTGTCTCCTACTTCCTGCTCCGCCACTCTGCCGAACGCCTCGGGTGAGCATGTCCAGGGGGCCTCCGTGAGAACCACACGTGCTTCTGGCACCGGCACACGTGCAGGGACCTCCTCGTGGATCACACACACACGTGCACACGAACAAGCACAGCTGCGAGCTGCGCGTCACACCGAGGGAGCTTCCGACTGCGGCTAGTTCCCAGGCCACATGGACACACGAGTGGTCCCGGCTTCGGCTCTACCCAAACCGCACTGGGCACCGAGCCACCAGAGATGGAAACAAATCTGATCAAAGGATTCTGCCACATTCTGAAAACATTTGATTTCATGCTTTGAAACATCACCCAACAGAAGGCGTTCTTTACCAAGCGTTTCAAACACTTCTGGTCCAGAAACCCTCGCTAAAAAACATCTGCTGGCAGGTTTGACATAGCATGTATCCAAACCTTCCCGAAATATGCAGCAACCTCTCCTCCTTGTATCCACCTCCGCGCGGCAGTCGGACACACACAGTCGGACGGGAGCGCCACCGCCGAGCCCACTTAAAGCTCCGAAGAAAGCCGGTTCACGCTATCACATTCAACATCTGCACACTGGGAGGCGGGCGGCGCGCTACGCAGCCTACGAGCAGCTAGCGGCGCCAAGCTATCACATGTTGGGGATGACGTAGCCCTGGTTGGGCAGGGAGAGCATGGTCGGCTCGAGACCGGGCAGCTCGCTCAGGTGGTGTGCGCCCGGCAGTTTGGCGCGGCCCGGCGGAGGCCGCTGCGACTGCGGCGACGGCGGCGTGTGCCGCTGGGAGCCGCCCTTGCGCCTCGATTCGGCGTCAGGCGGACGGTGAGACTTCATGTGCGCGTTGCGGCTCTTCACCTTGTAGAACACCCTGTGGGGAAGGGGCGACAGATTAGGCTGTGTCAGGACTGACAAACAGAAAACCTCAGCTGTCTTTGGACACAGTATCAACAAGAATGGGTCGTGAAAACGTACTTGCACGTATATTTCGATTTAAAAGCACCACAGTGGCTGGGCAGCTCGATTGTTGACAGCATTATAGTAGATTGCAACCTGTCGCCTATCGAATCAGCACTACTCCCCATCGGGCGTGTTGCGGGCGACAGTCTAGTATCGGCACGGCTGCGGAAGATGCGTGCGTACTCACTTTCCACACAGCTTGCAGGGGAACTCCTCCGTGCCGTCTCCATGGCTGGAGGCTGGCGACGCGGCCGACGCGTTGCTGCGCTTGTCCGGAGTCGGCGACCGCGTCTTCACCCGCGACTGCAGACGTGCGTGGGCCGGTAGCACTCCTCGAGGTGCGTAACCCTGTCGAGACAAACGTGACGCACTGGTCAGACGTGCCGAGACAAACGTGACGCACTGGTGAGACGTGCCGAGACAAACGTAACGCACTGGTCAGACGTGCCGAGACAAACGTGACGCACTGCTCAGACGTGCCGAGACAAACGTGACGCACTGGTTAGACGTGCCGAGACAAACGTGACGCACTGGTTAGACGTGCCGAGACAAACGTGACGCACTGGTTAGACGTGTCGAGACAAACGTGACGCACTGGTGAGACATGTCGAGACAAACGTGACGCACTGGTGAGACGTGCCGAGGCAAACGTGACGCACTGCTCAGACGTGCCGAGACAACGTGACGCACTGGTTAGACGTGCCGAGACAAACGTGACGCACTTGTCAGGCGTGCCGAGACAAACGTGACGCACTGGTCAGACGCGCCGAGACAAACGTGACGCATTGCTCAGACATGCCGAGACAAACGTGACGCACTGCTCAGACATGCCGAGACAAACGTGACGCACTGCTCAGACGTGCCGAGACAAACGTGACGCACTGGTGAGACGTGCCGAGGCAAACGTGACGCACTGGTGAGACGTGCCGAGGCAAACGTGACGCACTGCTCAGACGTGCCGTCACGACGTAACGGAGGGTTGTTCGCTTGTTTACATATTTCCGGCCTGTTACTGGACACGATGCTGGTTCGCAGGCGTCACGGAGACGGATGGGTCACGAACTCGGCTGTCGGTTTCGGCGTTCACGAGTTGATGATAGCAGCGTTTTTTTTTTAATGCACCGGCTACAGAGGTCATTTGGCGTTCACAGTGTCAGAATTTGAGATAGGAACACTTCGTCGTCCGAAAGTTCATGGCTTTCGGATTTTAAATAGACACACAGTGTCAGCAAATTGAAGTCATGTTTGAAAGGTGGCAATCACCAGATTCACGCCCGGCCACTGTTTGACTAAGATGCAATTCTCTGTCTTGGAAAAGATATGTCAGATAAGACAACTGGAGCATATGAGTGGCCTTGCGATACAAAGCAGAGGTGTTGATTTGCAGGGAAAATGACTTCAGTTGCAACGCTTAACAGTGTTCTTACCAAAGCCTCTTCAAATCTGGCTTCGCGAACTTCGATTTGACCGTGTAATAAGTATGTAATAATAAGTAATAGTAAATAGTAATGTAATAATAAGTAATAAGTGGCCGAAATCCGTAGTAAGTAACCCCTTCACGCCCGGGAGACGTAGGCTACCGAACTCCCCCCAAACTCGCTGTGTAGTAACCCCTTCACGCCCGGGAGACGTAGGCTACCGAACTCCCCCCAAACTCGCTGTGTTTGACCTTTCGACACATGCAGCAGCGCTGTAGCCATTCAACAGCCCAAAATCCGCCGACCACCTGGTGACTTATCACTCTGGCCACCGCAGGACGGGAGAATAAATCCCGCTGGCTTCAGCTCGCCCGTCTCTGACAGGAAGGAGTATTATCCCGCGAGCCCTGGATTCCTGAGGTGACCTAATCGGATCCAACTTCCAGCATGACTGCTCACTAGTTAGCTACTACTTTCCGGGACAATTAACAGTTGTTAACGATCATATTTGGGCCAGATATGATTACCGCCTTTGTGCTGTGGTGGGGCCGGAGTGGCGTTTCGCTACTGGAAAGTAAAACTAATCGGAAATACTTCTGATGTGGTGATGTGGTGATCATTGTGACAGGTGATGCATCAGACCAGGTTAATAGTTCTCGATAAAACGTTATGCAGGAAAACCCTCGCAAATTTCTCATGAACCCGCCCCTCTCTCTGCTGGCAGCAGTCACCACAATAGCCTGACACACGACATCGAGGCTGAGAGACAAGTCTGGCAGACGACACATCAGAGCCACATCAGCAGACTCGTCTGTCTCCGTTCTCTCATCATGTCGTCGGTCAGGCCAGATGTTATCCATGACTTGGTTAGAGATCGGGTGGCTAGAGAGGAGATGCGGGGGCGGTCACATGACACATGCGGGGGCGGTCCGCGGAGGCACATTAGCGGGGGCGGTCCGCCGAACATGACGTGTTGCTGCCAACACGTGCTCAGGGGCGCAGCCAGACCTTCAGAAACGGGGGGGGCAAGCTCCTGGGAGAGGCCCCACCCCCCCCCCCCAAAAAAAAAACCCCTGGATATGAAAAACTCTACGGATTTCGGCCACTTTATTTTGTGAGGCTCTCTTTTAACAATTTTTCTTCGTCTACTTGTGAGGAGCTGGATTGGACCAGGACCCTCAGTAGGCATTGTACTGAGCGCATTACTAACCAGTAAAGCGCCGTAGTTGGCGATGAACGAGCGAGCGCGAAGGAAATGTATGATGAATTTCAACTCGATCGGGCAAGTAGTTTCTGAGATACAAAGAACGTGCACGTGCGCACGTGCAGAGGCACCCCCCTGACTTGTGGGAAAGAGGCGGCTGAGAGGTCCCTAACCACACACCGAATTTGAACACAATTGGCTCAGCCGTTCCTCAGATATAGAATAGGGGTGTGCACGTGCGCACATGCAGAGGCACCACATCCCTGGAAGGCGGCGGCTGAGAGGTCCCTAGCCAGACACACAATTCTAGCTCAATCGGCTCAGCCGTTCCTGAGATAGAGAATAGGGTGTGCACGTGCGCACGTGCAGAGGCATCGCACCCCGATTTGTGGGAAAGTGGCGACTGAGAGGTCCCTAACCACACACCAAATTTGAACACAATCGGCCCAGCCGTTGCGGAGTTTTTGCGAGAAAACACTTTTAAACACCCCTCACGCGGCACGCGCCACGCGCAGTGGTAGTCACCCACATGAGTCGGCACCGGTCTCAAACAGGTTAGGTTGTATGGGGCTACTCAGCAAAAAACCGCTTGTCAATCGGACGTGCGTTTGGAGAGATATTAGCTTCTCAAAAGCGTCGCCACGGGCCGGGCCGGGCCGGGCCGCTCATATTAAGATTTTTCCCATATACCACGGAAGGACGAGCGAGCGCTTCGCGCTCGCTCGTAATTATCGAGCGGGCGCGAAGCGCCCGTGAGGTTTCTCGTCAACTTACTAGACAAATTTACACTTGACCCGGCCCGACCCGGCCATACAGACGCTTTTCGGAAGCTAATAACTTTGCAACCACTGCTCCGATTGAGATCGGGTTTTCACCATTGGATAGGACCATCAAATCAATTTTATTTTGTTATGGTGCGTTCTGATAGGGGTGGTATCACAGGGCGCGGCACCCGCAAACGTCGAAATGAACAAAAATCATTATTGATCACAAATGGCTTGATTTATCTAAGCATTCGTTTTTTATACGCTGAAGCCGCTCAGGACGTACTCCCTTTTGGTGGACTCGAGAAAGGAGATTATGTGCAATTTAATAAAACTTTATTTTTATGTTGGCATGCATGGAGGCCTGGCAATTTTTATGGAGGACTAAAAGAACTAAAAAGGCTATGTGTTACTACCACGGGTGCTCCCTCTGGGGCCTCTCGAGCTGGGGCCCATTGAGCCTGAGTGGGCTCAATGGGCCCCAGGGCATGTTCGAAATGCCCCTGAACATGTTTTTGCGCCCTTAAGTGGGCTCAATGGGCCCCTGGACATGCTCGAGAGGCCCCTGGTCATTTTTTTTTGCCCCTGGGTGGGCTCAATGGGCCCCTGGACATGCCTAAGAGGCCCTCTGGGCTGGCTTCGAAAGCCCTTCAGTGTCTCTGAGGGCCCTTGACATGCACCAGAGTGACCCTTGCCTGGTTTGAAGGCTCCTCTGTGGCTTTTTGAAAGCCATTTAGCTAATGGAAATGGTATCTGGGCCAATCTCCGTGGGGCCCCCTGTGACCCGTAAGGGGGGGGGGCAATTCCACCCCCCCCCCCCCCTCCTTGCCCTCCCCCTGGCTGCGCCTCTGCACGTGCTGCGGTGTCGACCACGAAACTACCCAACAGCCAGCTGACGACCGCGACGCCAGCTGACGACCAGCCAGCTGACGACCGCGACGCCAGCTGACGACCAGCCAGCTGACGACCGCGACGCCAGCTGACGACCAGCCAGCTGACGACCAGCCAGCTGACGACCGCGACGCCAGCTGACGACCAGCCAGCTGACGACCGCGACGCCAGCTGACGACCAGCCAGCTGACGACCGCGACGCCAGCTGACGACCAGCCAGCTGACGACCGCGACGCCAGCTGACGACCAGCCAGCTGACGACCGCGACGCCAGCTGACGACCAGCCAGCTGACGACCGCGACGCCAGCTGACGACCAGCCAGCTGACGACCGCGACGCCAGCTGACGACCAGCCAGCTGACGACCGCGACGCCAGCTGACGACCAGCCAGCTGACGACCGCGACGTCGATGACGCTAATGCGGCGAAAAGACCACATTTGCCAAGTATTGACAGGCAAACACAAGCCAAACACCAGCCAAATGGCATTGACAAGCTGATGGGAGACGCTTGAGGGGCGTCGGGGAGGGGGCACGGTCGCTGGTACCGCCCACGCACGCTGAGACTACAGCTCCGTCAGCGGTCAGCGTCAGCGGTCGGACGGCTGACTCAGCTGCTGATGTGACGGCTGACTCAGCTGCTGATGTGACCAGCTGCTGATGTGACGGCTGACTCAGCTGCTGACATGACCGCCGACACATGGTCAGCAGCCGGACCACCGTGACTCACCCGCTCACGTACCCGTGCTGACCGCGCCGCGCCGCGCCGCGCCACGCCAACACCCGACCCCGCCTCGGAAACACTGTCCACCATCAGATGATTCACTTGCAGTCCATTGCGGAATTTAAGCCAATAGCTGTGTAATTACGTTTCCACGTCAGTTCTCACAAACGGCGACAGCCCGCGCCACTGAAGCCATCGGCCTGCAACGGCCCGTGAGCTGATGGCAATTCCGACGGAAGATATAGGCCGGCACCGTGTCTTAAATCCACCGAAGGATGCTCTCTCGTATTCGACGCAGCGTGTTGGAAGGGCGACCGAATCCGACCTGTCAGTGCCTGGCTCTGTCGCCCGAGGCTGGGTCAGGTCGCAGCGGTAAGGAACAGGGTACCGTCGTCTGTCGCCCGAGGCGGGGTCAGGTCGCAGCGGTAAGGAACAGGGTACCGTCGTCTGTCGCCCGAGGCGGGGTCAGGTCGCAGCGGTAAGGAACAGGGTACCGTCGTCTGTCGCCTGAGGCGGGGTCAGGTCGCAGCGGTAAGGAACTGGGTACCGTCGATACTCGATCGAGACCAGCAAATTCACCAGGTCACGAGCCCACGGCGCATGGACAGAGAACTGGGGGACTGGATTAAGCTGTAAGCCCCCGATCGGCATTCTTTCAGCGTGTTAACTCCTGGAAACTCGACCAGATGAGTTTTAACAAATGGAGAGCGAACAAGAATTACATTTGTGAATCGCGTCGTGTGCCGTATGCGCTAGCTCGCTGACCACCACTTCCCTCAGTATTGAGTAATGTCGTGCGGGTTTTATCAGACATTATACTGATTGTTCAGCATATCTCAGGATTGGATAGCAAGCCGCATCCAGTTGACGGTGCGGACTAAGTTCAGGTCACGAGGAGATCACAGGTCACGAGGTCAAGAGGAGATCACGGGTCACGAGGTCACGAGGAGATCACGGGTCACGAGGTCACGAGGAGATCACAGGGTCACGAGGTCACGAGGAGATCACAGGTCACGAGGTCACGAGGAGATCACGGGTCACGAGGTCACGAGGAGATCACGGGTCACGAGGTCACGAGGAGATCACGGGTCACGAGGAGATCACAGGGTCACGAGGAGGTTACGAGGAGATCACGGGTCACGAGTTCACGAGGAGATCACGGGTCACGAGGTCACGAGGAGATCACGGGCCACACGGTCACGAGGAGATCACGGGTCACGAGGTCACGAGGAGATCACAGGGTCACGAGGAGGTTACGAGGAGATCACGGGTCACGAGGTCACAAGGAGATCACGGGTCGCGAGGTCACGAGGAGATCACGGGTCACGAGGTCACGAGGAGATCACGGGTCACGAGGTCACGAGGAGATCACGGGTCACGAGATCACAGGGTCACGAGGAGGTCACGAGGAGATCACGGGTCACGAGGTCACGAGGAGATCACGGGTCACGAGGTCACGAGGAGATCACGGGTCACGAGGAGATCACAGGGTCACCCGGAGGTCACGAGGAGATCACAGGGTCACGAGGTCACGAGGAGATCACAGGGTCACGAGGAGGTCACGAGGAGATCACAGGGTCACCCGGAGGTCACGAGGAGATCACAGGGTCACGAGGAGGTTACGAGGAGATCACAGGGTCACCCGGCGGTCACGAGGAGATCACAGGGTCACGAGGAGGTTACGAGGAGATCACAGGGTCACCCGGCGGTCACGAGGAGATCACAGGGTCACGAGGAGGTTACGAGGAGATCACAGGGTCACCCGGAGGTCACGAGGAGATCACAGGGTCACGAGGAGGTTACGAGGAGATCACAGGGTCACCCGGCGGTCACGAGGAGATCACAGGGTCACCCGGCGGTCACGAGGAGATCACAGGGTCACCCGGCGGTCACGAGGAGATCACAGGGTCACGAGGAGGTGACGAGCTGAGTGGCTTACCGGTGTGGAGCATCCGTCATTGTAATCGCCACACGGGTATGGCATGGCCTTCACGTCGGGACAGTATCCCTCATACTGCGAACAGAGGAGACACATCAGTCATCAGCCACATCAGTCACATCAGTCAGTCAGAGACACTGATCAGTCAGTACCATAGCTCACAACATAAACACGTCATACTCCACAGCCTACAGCAACACAGACACGAACAACCATTGGCTGTCAGCAGACGATGTCAGCGAAGATGTAGATACCAATGATCGACCAGTGAAAGAGGAAAGACGTCAATTCAATCTGATGGTGATAGTTCCATGTTCCTGCCACACGATGGTTAGTACTACAAGCAGTTCTGTCGGCGTAAATGTGAAACTATAAACACAGACAACGCACAGAGACAGACTGCCACCCCCCCCCCCCCCCCGCCGCCACAGTAGTGTGTTTGTAAGGTCACGCCTCAGAGCCCGGGGCGGACTCCGCCAGGCTGACTTCCGCTCGGGAGCCAGACTAAGCTCCTTACACGGCGCTGTAGTCGGACCGCCACGACGGCCGGGGATTTCCGCCGTCAGACCTTACAATACAGAGCCATACTCTGGGATCACAGCATATGGCAGAGTCGAAACGTGCGATGAGCCTTGTCGCGGCACTGGTGTTTTATCGGTACATACGCCGGTAAAAAGACAAAGGACGGCGTGTTCTTGAAGTTGTGAGGCTGGGCATTTTTGACTCATGCGTTTAAAATAGATGAGCACAAGGAGGGTGTGTCAAAGAGGCCGAAAGGCGCATCATCGCTTATTTGAAACACATAACCCCGAATCTGCGTGTCAATCTTACCCTAAGCTCGAATTTGAACCGTGATTACCATGTTAACAACAACGTCACTGAATCCCCACCGACGGAGTCGCGGTCCGAGTACGGCAGTGAGGCTGCACCATCCTTCCCTACAACTGCGAAGCGGTCCGAGTACGGCAGTGAGGCTGCACCATCCTTCCCTACAACTGCGAAGCGGTCCGAGTACGGCAGTGAGGCTGCACCATCCTTCCCTACAACTGCGAAGCGGTCCGAGTACGGCAGTGAGGCTGCACCATCCTTCCCTACAACTGCGAAGCGGTCCGAGTACGGCAGTGAGGCTGCACCATCCTTCCCTACAACTGCGAAGCGGTCCGAGTACGGCAGTGAGGCTGCACCATCCTTCCCTACAACTGCGAAGCGGTCCGAGTACGGCAGTGAGGCAGCACCATCCTTCCCTACAACTGCGAAGCGGTCCGAGTACGGCAGTGAGGCTGCACCATCCTTCCCTACAACTGCGAAGCGGTCCGAGTACGGCAGTGAGGCAGCACCATCCTTCCCTACAACTGCGAAGCGGTCCGAGTACGGCAGTGAGGCTGCACCATCCTTCCCTACAACTGCGAAGCGGTCCGAGTACGGCAGTGAGGCAGCACCATCCTTCCCTACAACTGCGAAGCGGTCCGAGTACGGCAGTGAGGCTGCACCATCCTTCCCTACAACTGCGAAGCGGTCCGAGTACGGCACGGCAGTGAGGCAGCACCATCCTTCCCTACAACTGCGAAGCTTGACACCCTCCCCTCTTTCCGGTCGCGATACGCGATACAGTATATTTAGAACCCTTCCTGTTGCAACTGTGTCAAGTTTTCCCCTGCTTTCCCTGCCGCATATCGCTGTGGGTATTTATGTACGTCTGCCACTCGGCCTGCATTTCGCCGAGCATCACAGCAACACAGCCCCGTCAGCCCACAATCACCCAGTATTATCACTGACCAGTGGACCCCGTATTATCACTGACCAGTGGACCCAGTATTATCACTGACCAGTGGACCCAGTATTATGACTGACCAGTGGACCCAGTATTATCACTGACCAGTGGACCCAGTATTATGACTGACCAGTGGACCCAGTATTATCACTGACCAGTGGACCCAGTATTATGACTGACCAGTCGACCCGTCACGGACAGCACCCACACTACCGACAGTCTGTCCGACACACACCAGTCAATGGCAGTAGACGCCAGCTCTTACCGGCTGCGCTGCGCTGACCGGCACCGGGTGCTGCGGGTGCTGGGGATGCTGCTGCGGGTGCTGGGGGTGGGGATGCTGGGAATGCTGGGGATGCTGCGGGGGATGCTGGGGATGCTGCGGGGGATGCTGCGGGAGCTGCGGCGGGAGCTGCGGCGGGAGCTGCGGCTGCGGCGGCGGTTGCTCCTCCGGCGCGGGGCCAGCGCGCATGCGCATCTGCAGCTGCTCCTCGCGCTGTTTGCGCATGCTGCGCAGTCTTTTGTACTCGTCCACGCAGATCCGCTTCCAGAGGAAGTAGAACTGGACACACTCTCTGGTGGACTTGGTCAGCACCTGGGAACGGGCAGAGCCAGCGTCAGCATCATGGTTACAGGCAGCAGCTTACAGCAAGGAAAACTATCACAAAATGTAAGAATCATGACAATCATAAACCATAAACCATAAATCATAAATGCGTCCTGCCTACAACCATCGCACAGAAGGCCGTTCCATGATTTTTTCGTGGAATGCATGTCTGAAACATTTCAGACATCCTTTCAAATCCTGAACCTAAAAATAAACCTATGCACCGAGCGTTTGGCATTGTTTCAGCTCTGACGTCATCCTCATCCCGGTCGCGCCACGCTGTCTGAGGAGTCTGCAGACCGCCGCGGCGCTCTCCCGGCCAAGTCCCGGCGCACGACCGGTCCTGCCGGCCAGCCACACAAAAATCGCGGCTCCATTGATGGTCCGTCGCCAAAGCAGGTCTCACGGAGGATGGGCGGGTACGGAAAGTCCGCCGTCACCCGCAGGCCGGGCGGGTACGGAAAGTCCGCCGTCACCCGCAGGCCGGGCGGGTACGGAAAGTCCGCCGTCACCCGCAGGCCGGGCGGGTACGGAAAGTTCGCCGTCACCCGCAGGCCGAGCGGGTACGGAAAGTCCGCCGTCACCCGCAGGCCGGGCGGGTACGGAAAGTCCGCAGTCACCCGCAGGCCGGGCGGGTACGGAAAGTTCGCCGTCACCCGCAGGCCGAGCGGGTACGGAAAGTCCGCCGTCACCCTGGGATCCTATCTGATCACCAGCCGGGCATAGTGCTATGGCGGCGCGGCGGGCCAATCGTCTCTCTCTCTCTCTCTCTCTCCTTTCCTCCATCCTTCTCTCTCAGTCTCTCCCTGTTTTTCATTGTTCGTTTCTTGTATGGGCCGGTGAGACTCGATAATCGGACAAGGGTGTGTCTGGTTAGTCGGGCAGCTCAGGGAACGGTTCATGGCGCCAGGCCGCGGAGGGCAGGTCCGAACCGTCAAATGGCCGACGCCCTGAGGCATGATCCGCATTGCCCCGCCGCCCGCCACGACAAAACGGAGCATATCGAACGCACTTCTCAGGTCTGATCGTACAGACACATGGTTGGGGCGGTCTAAATTCGATGCACTGATTAGCCCATGTCCATGGACCATGCTAACTAGAACAGGACCAGAGAATGGCAGCCGCTTCCAACGAGTTCTCCGCGTCTTGTTTGTGGTAGATACAGGTCAGGGTTTCGTACCAGGAAAACAATTCAAACCAGAGCACGTCGGGCAGGACACAGGCGTCACCCACCGAGCAGCGCCCCGGCGCCGTCCGGCTCAGTGACCGACACAAGTCAGCCACCTCGGGCGGCTGCGGGGAGGGGGGGGGAGGGGGGGGGGGCGACCTCGCCGCGTCACGGCGCGTCACGACGGCGACACACGACCGGCGCCCGCCGAGTCGGCCGTCACGCCGTCACCGCGTCACGACCGCTGCCAGTGACGTCATATCAGGAGCGGTGATCGTCCGAAGGATCGGCGTGATTACAGACTGCGATCGCCGCCCGGCCGCCTCGTCGGATCACGGACTGCGATCGCCGCCCGACAGCGGCCGCCCTCCTTTCAAAACAGGCATTTCCGGTGCGCGGTTGTGATGGAGCCGAGATAGACAGGTAAGCCCCGACTGCGCCCAGCGACTCTGGTCTTAGTTCTCAAAGACTCTAGTCTTAGTTCTCAAAAATAGACTCGACCTCAACACATTTTCGGGGAGTGCTCGATTCATAAATTCAAACCCATGATCGGCATCAGAACGGGAAAAAGGCCAAACATCCCATTGTAGTGTGTTCGGTGCATGCCGTAAGTAGACCGCAAATACTGCAATATACTGTTTATGATGGCCACTACAAGCAGTTCCGTCTGACGAGGCTCCTCGCCGCCTGGCTCTCTCCTACTCGTCATCGCTCCCCCTCTCTACCTGGCCAACAGCGTCTCTTAATCACTACGGGAGGATCCACAACAGGGGGAGGATCCACAGGGAGGATCCACAACAGAGGGGATCCATAGGGAGGATCCACAACAGGGGAGGATCCACAACATAGGGGATCCACAGGGAGGATCCACAACAGAGGGGATCCATAGGGAGGATCCACAACAGGGGGAGGATCCACAACAGAGGGGATTCATAGGGAGGATCCACAACATAGGGATCCATAGGGAGGATCCATAACAGAACGACAGTCGGTTTGGCGGAGGCAAATCTCATAAAGTGTGACTACTTCCCAAAACCGTTCATATAATGTATTGTCTTGTACATTAATAACTGATTTAAAACAAACTATTCTCGGAAGAAGTTATTTACATTAACAAAAGGAAATGTCAATTTTAGTCAATTTCCGTCATTTCGTGGGACATTGTCCATGGATCCCACGACCCACTAGGATCCGCCCGCCCCTTGCTTAACCCTGAGACATGCTTATGTCACCAACCACCATCCACGTCACCCTTACCGAGATCCACGTCACCGAGACCAGCCCTCCGCGACCAAGCCTCGCCTTCCAGAACGCGTGACGTATCCCCAGCCCCCACGCGGAGCGCGGAGACCTGATTACACTTTCCGAGCCTTCACCTCCCCAATCCGATTCGACTCCACCCATCTTTCGACAGGACACCACCCAGCGCCCGGACTGCAGCCCGCCCTTGGAAACACAGGTGGCGTTGCCCGTCTCTCCGTCTCCGTCTCCGTCTCCGATCGTCACAGGAGAGACACGCCGCCGTCCCGGGCCGTACTATCTGGCGACATCGCGCAGCCACAAAAATGGCGCGCCAGGCATTCGCGCCGCGCCGAGCGTGAGAGCAGCGGCCGGCAGCCGGGCGCGGCAAAAGTTCGCGCCAAAAAATCGCCGAACAAAGGCGGCTGACCTGTTTACAGTGCGGCGGAGCGAGCGCGGGAGCCGGTACATATCGGAACAGCGCTGGCCGCCGAGCGACACCAGATTACAGGCCCGGGAACGATCGGACGTCGTCGTCGCTGCCGCCGCCGCAGGCCGCAACCCGGAGACGGCGGCCGCGCGCCATTTTCAGGCGGCCGGCGAAAAATGGCGCCAACAGGAGGGGGACGGGGGCGGGTGGGCTGAGCATTGTTGGCTGTCATAACAATGGACGGAACAGCTGGTGAGCTGGCTTCTGGTGCCGGCCGGCTGGCAGTGGTGTTAATCCGTGTCACCAGCGAGGTCGCCCGGTCCCCACGACACCGCCGAGACTCCTCAGCTCAGCGGCAGCCGAGTTTATGGTGGCCCGTGTGACATTGGGACTTGGTTACATGGGCGGATCCAGGGGGAGGGGGGGGGGGGGGGGGCATGCCTCCCCAACCGCCTGAAATCGGCGCAAAATTGAAAAATTTCCTGATATAGAAGAAAATTTAAGCAACTTTTACTAAGGAAAGTTTGCTTTAAATCAGCTATCAATCCATAAGCAAGCGAGTTTCAGAATTGTGTAAGACTGGGATTTCCCCCCCCCCCCCCAACCAGCCGTTCTGGATCCGCCTTTACTTGGGTAGACGCGACCCAGACGGAGAGATATTATTCCGATCATTTGCAAATGCGTCATCCATGGATCAAAATGCGTCATCCATGGATCATTACCACACTAACGACTACACGCCGACGTAAAAACGTTCCCCGAAGAGGGAATAAAGAAAAGGAACAGAACACCCGAGAAGAGCTCTCGGGAGCGCGTGTCTCGAGTCCATCCGACGGACTTACCTCCTTGGAGACGCGCATGAAGTCCTTGTCGTACTTGGCCAGCGCCTGCTGGAAGGTCTGGATCTCGCGCTGGGTCCAGCGGCTGGCCTCGGAGCCGCCCAGCGCCAGTAGAGGGTGGTCGCTGGGCAGGTGCGGCGTCGGCTGCATCAGACGGTACATAGCATCCTGCGTGAGGTCACAGAGAGGTCAGAGTGGTGTTCGAGGGGTTAGCGTGGGGTCAGGGCGGGTCAGGGAGGGCCAGAGGGAGGTCAGGGACGGGTAAGAACGGGGTCGCAGTAGGGTCACATTAGGGTCTGGACAGCGGGTCAGGGTGGGGTTGAAGCGGGGTTAGAGGTGGGAGAAGGGAGGGGTCGAAGCCGGGTCACAGCTGCAGGGTCAGGGCGATGTTAGACTGGGGTCAGGACTTTGTCAGGAAGGGACCAACACAGCGGGTCAGGGCGATGTTAGACTGGGGTCAGGACTTTTTCAGGAAGGGACCAACACAGCGGGTCAGGGTCAGGGCGATGTTGGACTGGGGTCAGGACTTTGTCAGGAAGGGACCAACACAGCGGGTCAGGGTCAAGGCGATGTTAGACTGGGGTCAGGACTTTGTCAGGAAGGGATCAGCACGGGGTTAAGGCGTAGTCAGAGCGGGGTTTTAGCGGGACTTAAAAGGTTTCAGAACGGATCAGGCAATCTCGTCGACAAGAACGGCAACAATGCGGAAAATTAAAGCCCGAGAAGTGCAAGCCATTGGGAAATAGTGAAACATGCGTCCCTGATGTATAGGTACATTGTATGTTTAATCGCCATTGTTCTTGATGAATAGCTTTGTAGTTGCTGGATACGCATGACTTCAGTAAGACGGATTTACATAATCGTGTTCTGTACCGGGCTTACGTAATTTTATACCTCCACAAAAGGTCACAAAAGGTAGGTGTCTTAGGTATCTTATCGGGTAGTATGTGGATGGGTCGATGGGTCTAACTAAAACTCAACCCAACAGACATGACCAGCCAGTGCTCCATTCAGCATAACCTGAGGAGAAACGTCCGGGAAGGCTCACAGACGAAGTACACTCACGCGGGAAGCGGAATTCGGGAAACACGTGTGGCACTTGTGACATGAGTCATGCGATCAAGGACAAATTGGTTCTCGAGACGTGTCTCCAACTGCTGGCTAGCCATGAGCTGCAATGAATTCTCTTTGAGGTTTTTTCAATCTGTCTCAAGTTCAGAAATCGAGGAATGCTGCGGCCGAAGGGGTGCTCCAGGTGTTCATGGTCAATGCGCTGATTATTGGTGGAATGCGGAGCCACAAAACACACCCAGATTTCCCACGACATTAATACAATTAAAACACGAGAGGAACGAACCTCTTGCAAGTGATCGAACCTCTTGGAGCTTGTGGACATTCTATCTGCACCTGCAAAATGCACAATACTACGTCGAGCCATTCCCTTTTGTACGCGGGTAAATATAAAGATGGTCGCTATCTAGGTCTATCTCCCCTGATCCCCTCAAGCCCCGCGGAAGCTTCCTATCCGGTATAGCAGTGGGTTCAAAGCACAAAGAACACCCCCTCCCCCGATCCGTCGGGAAATGCTGGACCGATGGCGTCACTGACGGCCAACGTCGCTGCCGCGCCGCCATCGCTAACGTCGCTGCCGCGCCGCCATCGCTAACGTCGCTACCGCTACCGCCATCGCTACCGCCGCGTCACACTTCAGTCAACAGCGGACGGGTAAATAATGCCCAGGGTCACCGCGGGGTCAGGGGAGGGGGTCAGGGGGGTGGCAGTGACGGCCGGGGGTCAGGTGTCATCTCCCCGAGCCGAGCCGAGCCGAGCCGAGAGCCGAGCCGAGCCGAGCCGAGCCGAGCCGAGCCGAGCCGAGCCGAGCCGAGCCGAGAGCCGAGCCGAGCCGAACCGAGCCGAGCCGAGCCGAGCCGAGCCGAGCCGAGCCGAGCCGAGCCGAGCCGAGCCGAGAGCCGAGCCGAGCCGAGCCGAGCCGAGCCGAGCCGAGCCGAGCCGAGCCGAGCCGAGCCGAGAGCCGAGCCGAGCCGAGAGCCGAGCCGAGCCGAGCCGAGCCGAGCCGAGCCGAGCCGAGCCGAGCCGAGCCGAGCCGAGAGCCGAGCCGAGCCGAGAGCCGAGCCGAGCCGAGCCGAGCCGAGCCGAGCCGCGCCACGCCACGCCACGCCGAGCTGCGCCGCCCGGGGTCCTGACCGTATGTGAGACGGGACCTCCACGTCCTGTTATCTGTCCCGTTGTTCGCTCGTGTCAATGTCAAGGTTTGTGCGTCGTTGAGATGTAGGGTGGCGGCTTTGATGTCGTTCTCTTATTGAATGGCGGTGTATACAAAGACAGGCCAACACAGATAGGCCTGATGAAGTTGGCTAGGGTCAAGGTCAGATGGAGTCAAGGTGGCGTACCTTGATGTTGCCTCCGGTCATATGCAGCAGGTGGAGTGCGTACTCCTTGTTCCGACCTCCAGCCGGCGCCGAGGCGCAGCACGCGAACTCCAGATACATGTCAACTGCGGACAGAGGCCAGGTCAGGTCAGGTCAAACGATCGATAACCAGGTGGGCGGACAAAAGAGAAACAAATACGAAGACATAGGGACTCGAAAGAGAATCCTTGGCCGTGGCTAAAAGCAAGGATGCACATACAGTCCAAGTACAATTTCCAAAACTAATATATGTGTGTATACCACTGATCAGAGCATCATTATAGCGTCCATCATCCAGCTGCGAAGTTGTCACGTGGTTCGACAAGCTCGGTTTGAATATTGCATGTGTAAATCCAGTTCAGTCAGTAACATCGCTTTGGTGAGACTATATAACCGAAACCGGAATGTTTATGGTTACCAGTCACCGCAAAATGACCTCTAATGACATGCGCTGATGGATTGTTTGGAGCATTACCATCATCCGGATGATTCTTGGAAAGCACGAACGCCCATTCACCGACACTTATTATGTTTACGCATAGATTAAGAAGGGTTGTATGCACAAGATCCGTCGTTCTCTTGCTGACCCACAAATCAAACATATGTCTGTCCATACACCATTGCAAAATCACCCTCAAACATTTGTGCCTTCGATGATGGATTATTTGGAACGGGTCATCGAGTCGGCCGGTTCACCGAGACCGACTGGGCCCATCTGACACCGGCAGTGATAAACCAATCACTTCTACCAGGCGGCCACTTGACCGAGACTTGGGTGGCCACAACAAGTCCTGGAACCGCCCACAAGTAACGGACGTGCCGCTGCCTCAAGGCCTGCAAGACGCGCCTTCACGCCTGGGCAGTGTGAGCGGCTGGCCGGTGCCACGTCTGTCCGACACTGGTGAACCCGGCGCCAGTGACCGGCCTGGTGATTGTCACTGTCACCCATGTGTACCCACACAGGAACATCACGTCAACGCACCGTGCAACTACCCCGGTCTGACCGGAACAAACCCTTCGACGCCTATTGGTGTCCCGTGTCCGAAGTATCTCAAAGGCAAATCACACCCGTGACTACCCGGGGCTGCCCCCTACAGCGCCTGTCGGTAGCGTCGGTGCAGCCTCCCCTGTCATCGCGTGGGGCTCCACAATACTCGGATGTCAGCGACGGTCACAGTGTGGGAGGCGTTGTGTATTGTTTATTGTTTGACCTTCTGACCTAAGCTGAAGTTGGGTCCATCGGAAGCGGGAAGAGCATCAATCATCAACAAACAAATTAACAATAAACGAACGTCAATCTCGGCATGTCGGTCGCTGAGTGACAATCCATTCGTCACATCCCACAGTGTGCATACATGGCCGGGTGATTTTGAAATAATCAGAACGATCTGCGTTTGACATCCGGGGGGGGGGGGGGGCTGTCGTGGGGTGAAATACTCACGCTCGCGCTGTGGGATCTTCTCCAGTGTGCGCGAGTGCCAGAGCAGGTCGGCGTGGTGGACGTCGAGCCCGACGGCGCGCGTGTCGCCGACGAACTCCGGGACGGTGGCCTGATACTTGGGCCCGACGTTGACGTGGGCGATCACGTCGGTTTCAGGAGGCAGCTCCATGTAGAAGTCCATCTGCTGCTGCTCCGAGAGACTGTCTGTGGAGACAAGGAGGCAGACACAGTCAGGCACAGCTAGATTGCTGCAGCTATAACATCTTAACACATTCAGAAATGACTGATTCTGCTGTTACTCGAAGCGTCTGTTTTTGACCGACACTGAGCCTGTAGCTATACTGTTCGGTGATCTATCTCTATATATGGGTGATCCATTCACCGTGCGGTGATCCATTCACCGTTAGACTCCGCTGATAGACGATTCTCTGACAACGCAAACACGGCACGACAAACGGGATAACTTATCGATCGATCTTGCCACTAAGTCCTGGTTTTAAATATATCCTTGCCATTTGTGCAACAAAACAAATTCACCACCGAAGTTGAATCAACCGAAATCATCTTCCTTAAAGTCAAATCATATTTAAACTCAAGAGCGCATTCTAAAAGACACGCATACATTACAAGTATCCGAGTCTACTTTTTGCCTGTCAGGGTGGCTATCGACATTCTATCCTGGGTGCCAGAGGCTGGCCTTGAGACCCGGCACACACAGACTGCCGTTGAGCCTGGTGTCCGGTTGACCGGGCCGAGCGGGCCGAGCGGGGCCGAGCGGGGCCGAGCGGGGCCGAGCGGGGCCGAACGGGGCCGAGCCGAGCCGGGCCCGGGGCCTAGCCGTGCCTCTGTTGTGACAAGGTGTCAGGTGACCACGAGGCAAAACACGGCTCAGGCTCAGCTATCACAACAGAGGCAGCAGCGGGGCGGTCGGCCCCGAGCGACGGCTACCAGCCATCCAAGGTAGGATCAGAGACAAATCCAGGGATGGGCCCGGTGACAGGATCAGTGACAGGTCCAGTGACCGGTCCAACTCCAATGACAGGTCGTGACAGGTCCAGTGACATATTTTGTGACAGGCCCAACCGACAAGTCCAGTGACTGATTTGAAGTTTGGATCCGAAGGTTTGGATAAGAATAATAAATGTTTAGGTTTCGTACCTAATCAACACAGTATATTTGTCACTTTGAGCCGACCAGTGATGAATAAATAAACTGAATATCTTAAGCTTATAATTAATTCCGCTAATAGCGTGGCGTTGACGTTTGATTTGGTGACAGTGACGACAGTAATGTGTGCCCGACAGATAGTAGTGACCGACAGTAGTGACCGACAGTAGTGGCATCGGTCACTGGGTGCGAAATTTGGGCTGTGAGATGTGCCTGTGCTATATGAAGGAAACGAGAAATCCGCCCTCAGGTGGCAACCGAAGGTGCCGCTCGGTTCAACAGGTTTGCCGGCGGCGGTGGTGCTGGTCCGTCTACCCACCCACCGCCCAAACTGGTCCGATCCTCCCCCTCGGGAGACAGAGACGAGGTGGACGGGGCAGATATTGGTGACTGTCCAGACAGCAGACGGTGGCGACACAGTACACCATCCCACACATTCGCAGTATCACACAGTCGCAGTATGACACAGTCGCTGTGTCATTTTGTCGCAGTGTCACAATGTCTCCCGAATCCGATGCAAACGCCGTAATACGCCGTAAATCGCCGTCCCATCTCCTTCGGACGTCCGTCTCCAGCGGACCCTGCTCGCGGACCCTGCTTCCGCGGACCCTGCTCCGTCTCCACCGGACCCTGCTCCGTCGCGCTGTGTAATCCCGCAGCATTACCTCCCTGGAACACGGCAACAGCAGCTAACAAGCTCAAACAACGCCGCAAAAATCCGACACGGACCGCCGAAACGGCCCCACGCCAAAAACTGGCCCCGGCGCGAATTAATGCCGCCTTGCACGCCGACACTTCGCACGAATTATGAGAGCGGTTCGGGGAACACCGGACAAATCGGCGCTCCAGTGCCTAATATGGCGCAGGACGAGCGCCGATCGGAGTGACCTTCGGAGCAGTGTTCGGCACGGGCCCACCAACCCCCAGCCCAGCCTGTCCCGGGCCCATGAACACCAAGCCCAGGCCCGGACCAGGCCCGGTCAAATTCATACATTTGAGGCCCAGACCCGGTCCGGCCCGTTCAGATTAAGCATATAATCATTTTCACAAAATTTGAAATAATTACCATAGCATATTTACTTGTATACTTTAATGAACCAACTGTGCTAACCAAAAAAACAAAACAAATAGCCACAGCCACAGCAACAGTGTGTTGCTGTGGAAGTGAACTGCTGGTTACAATATGTTTAGGCTCTGACCTGAGCTTTCGCGCATTACCTCAACATTCTCAGCCCAGGCCCGTCCAGAGCCCGATGATTTCCTTAAAGTTGAGGCCCAGCCCAGGCCCGGCCCATGACCCATAGGGTCAGCCCGGCCCGTGACGAACTTTGCTTCGAAGACAAAGACGTGCGAGCGTCGCGATTCGAGAGCGATTCAAGAGCGATTCGAGAGCGATTCGAGAGCGAGGCCGGCGCGAGACAGGCACATACAGGCGCCGCGGGACAGGCGCGGAACAGTCGCGGGACAGGCGCGCGACAGGCGCGGGACAGGCGCGGGACATGCGCGGGACAGGCGCGGGACAGGCGCGGGACAGGTGCGGGACAGTCGCGGGACAGGCGCGGGACAGGCGCGGGACAGGCGCGGGACAGGCGCGGGACAGGCGCGGGACAGGTGCGGGACAGTCGCGGGACAGGCGCGAGACAGGCGCGGGACAGGCGCCGCGGGACAGGCGCGGGACAGGCGCGGGACAGGCGCGGGACAGGCGCGGGACAGTCGCGGGACAGGCGCGGGACAGGCGCGGGACAGGCGCGGGACAGGCGCGGGACAGGCGCGGGACAGGCGCGGGACAGGCGCGGGACAGGCGCGGGACAGGCGCGGGACAGGCGCGGGACAGGCACAGACAGGCGCAGAGCGGACGGGAACTCTGCTCGACACGGTACCTACTCCACTTGTACGGAGTGTGGAGTGTGTTAGGAGTGTACGGAGTGTGTAGTTGGAGGCGCTTTACAAGTAGCCACATTCCCGCGTCTCGCCGCGCAGAGCGGTACCATTCTCAGTGCAGGAACCCGGCGTGTTCCGAGGCCCGATCTACCCGACCTCACGACAGGGCGACACGGCGACACGGCGAAATTCCGACACTGCCGTTATCGTTCCGATTCTGAAGGCCGCCAGAGTCAACCGTTCGTTTCACGAGGGAAAATGAAAGCAATCGCCCAGAAAACTGCGAAATGTTTAAAATAGTTTGTAGAACCGGCTGCGGTTAGTCTCAGCAAACAGGCGGTTGTCAGTCTCATGTTCGCCAATCCGTTACTCCAGAACAAGGCGGACCAGCGGGGCCTGCGTCCCAGTGCGCGAGACGCAGCCGGCAGCCGTCTGGCAGCCCGGCGCACCCCGGCTCTCCGCGCGCAGTCGCCTCGCCGGCGTCCCGGCAATCAGCAACAGGCCGCGCAATAAATATTTATCCGCCATTATCAGCGGAGACGTCTATTTACGCGACAAATAGTTGCGGATAACGGCTGCCATGCTTTGCTCCAGCCGACCAACCGCTGGGGTTGAATAACAAATAACGGCACTCTGTGAGAGAGGAACGGCACTCATCAACGCCACTCATCAACAGCACTCTGTGAGAGAGGAACGGCACTCATCAACGCCACTCATCAACAGCACTCTGTGAGAGAGGAACGGCACTCATCAACAGCACTCAGAGATGTGGGCACACACATGAGAAGGCATGCAGTCGGAGAGAGATGTGGGCACACAAATGAGGAGGCAGCATGCAGTCGGAGTGTTGGCGAGTGTCTATCCCCCTCCGCTGGATGTCATTAAAGGAGTGTCAGTCAGTCGCGTCGCCCCCCCCCCTTCTCCCACTCTCTCTCTCTCCCTCTCTTTCGTCACAGAAGGGTAATGTGCTGCTCGACAAACCTACTCACGGTCCAACTGTTTCGCCAGAGGAATGCCGTCGGGGCGCGGTGAGAACACGGACGATCGACGAGTGAGGAACGATCAAACGATCGACGATCGACGAACGACGATCGACGAGCGAGGAACGACGCCAGCGGGGAGGCTGCCGATCACAGATCCCGTCCGACAGATGCGGGACACCACTGGCGACACCTCGTCGGGCGCCAGTGGATTACCGGTGCCCGAGAATCCGTGATTGATGAGGAGAGAGGCCACCCAGCGCTCTCTCCCTTCCCTCCTCTCTGAGCGGACACAGAGTCGGGCCGTGTCCACCCCGCCTGACACAGCTCCCCGCCGTCGCCTTCACATTCCACTCCACAGCCCCCGCCGGGCGGTGCAGCTCTCAGCTCCTCGGCAGGAGGCGCCGCTGCACAGAGTCTTGATGGCCGGTCATTCCCGGTCCTGCAGTACCGCCGCCGGTGGAGAGCAGGGCCTGATATGCCAGGAATGCCCCACTTTCCGCGTGCAAGACGACGACCAACAGGTTTTGCGGCCCGGTACCCGACCGGACGGCATTTTTGTCCCAACGGGAGGCGACGGGAACGATTTTGGCCAGAGGAGATGATACAAATTCCTCCCAGCGCCCCTGCATCTCCCAGAGAGCGCCTCTAGCCTCGCCGCCGGCCAAGTCGCAACTCAACCGACCACAAAAAACCGCCGCTCAAAAATCGCCACTTCGGTCGGCCTTTGCGTACTTCAGAGAGGCGGCATGGGAAAATGAAAGTACAAGGATAAATTCTGGCCGATGGCTGGACGTTTGCGGCGGGCGGGCGGGGGGGGGGGGGAACTGGCGACACAGACCGGAGAGGAGGAGGGGATACGAGTCATGTGACCACTGCACTGATTGGGCCACAGATCGAGTCACAGATCGAGTCAGCTCGCTGCGTTCGAGCAGCCGATGTGGTCACAGTTCGCCATGGATGACGCGATCTCGTCGGATGTGGCTTAAGGCAAGGTGACCGGGTAATGGATGGATGGATAATGGTATGGATGGATAATGGTATGTATGGATAATGGTAATGGATCTCAAAAATGGATGCATGAAATGCATTGCAAACCGCATTATTGGCATTCTGCCATCACTGATGCCTTGAGAGGCAGTGGAAGGGCAGAGATGGCCCAGAGTACCTCAACAACATACCGATCAAATCCGACTCACTGTTGTTTCATCATCTATGACATTCGCTAGGTACTGCAGGTATGCACAATTGTACACTATGCGTGGCAGACTCAGCACGTGTATTGTATATGTATCACTGATGCGTGGGCAATGCCGTATGTTCAGCTGACTTACTTCTGCGCCCGCCCGAGTATCGGGGCTGTGCGGGTGCGGAGCGGGGCTGGCCGGGCCCGGTCGCCGGCAGCAGGTTCCAGTACAGGCCGGGCCCAGGCCGACTCGGAGGGAGCATCGGCGGCGCGGTGTACGGCGGCGTGGAGCGAGCCGAGGGCGCCGACGGGTCGTACAGCGCCGGCGACCGCAGGCTCGACTGGTACTGGTGACTGTGGACCTGTGGTGGGATGAAGAGAGGCGCCGGCCGCCGCTTCCGCTGGCGCAACGGGCCGCCCGACAGCCTGAGGGTAGAAGTACAGAGGGTTAGATACTGCAGGTTTGGTCGGTGCAGGTAGGATCGGGTCACGCCAGGTCAGATCACGACAGGTTAGGCCAAGGCAAGTCAGATCACGGCAGGGCATGGCAAGTCTGTTGATGTGACGTGGTTTGAGGTGAGGCCAGGTAAGGTCACGTGAGGTCAACTGAGGTTACCTAAAATCATCTGAGGCCTTTTTAGGTTCAAATTGAGGTTCAGTTCAGCAAACCTCCAGGAAAAAAACGCTGGAGAAATTGAGTGACAGTGACAGCGACAAGTATGGGCTATGATCAGCTTGGTCAAACAGCAGCTAAACATGAAGACAGGGTGGGTCAGTTCCAAAAACAGGTCCCGGACAGGACCGAGCGGCGGGGGGGGGCAGGTCACGACATGCGGAAGTATGTCCAGGTTTATCCAGGAGCCGCCAGGAGCCGCCAGGAACCGCCGGGAGCCAGCTGGCGAGCGGTAGTCTTACTGGACGAAATCAACACCCTAACAGATTACCGGCGGGAATTCCGGCTGCAGACACAGCATTAAAACGGCGGATAATCTCAATTAAAGCGACTTGACAGACGGACAAGCACCGAGGAAATCGCCGCTGAGCTGCACCGCAACACAGGTCGCGGTGAAGCTGTAGCCCACTGGTGCCCAGGGTATTCAAACTAGCCACAACAGACATCAAAGCAAACAAAATAGGCTCAAATAGGCCCATAGTCGTCAAGCGGCGGGAGAGATCCTCAGTGCGGATCCCCGGCGTCGAATAAATCGTTATTATCCCACCACACCAGCGGCAGTATTATAGCGAGTCCCGCCACGACCGGCTCTGACCAGTGGCCACCCCGTCTCCTGGTCTTTGACCCTCCCCTCCGCTCCCCAGCCTCCCTACCTTCCCCGCTGAGCAGTACTCACACTCCTGGACTGAGGAACACGTCCTCATCTCCGTCCTCCTGGCCGGGTAGTCGGTAGCTCTGCAGACGGTACTCTCCTCCGTACTGGGACTCGTACAGCCCAGCACGACGCTCCGAGGTGTTCCACTCTGCACCATATCCGGCAGGGTCGCCCCCGCCCCCGGCGCCCCCGCCGCTGGTGCCGCCCGTGCCGCCGTAGAACTCTCCACCGGCGCGGCCGTTGAGCGCCGTCTTGGCGTCGCCGCCGAGCTGCGAGGCCTGTGAGGTCATCAGGACGGTGTAGCTGGGCTGGTAGCTGGCCGATCCGGCAGGGTACCCGCTGCTCTCCTGGGACGTAGCCGGATGATACCCGCCCCCGTACCCCGACAGGCTACCATCGAAGCCGTGGAGGTTGTAGTCATGGGCAGCCAGTGGCGGCTGGTAACCCTGTTGCTGCTGTTGCTGCTGCTGCTGTTGTTGTTGTTGCTGCTGTTGCTGCTGCTGCTGCTGCTGCTGCTGCTGCTGTTGCGCCTGCTGTTGCTGCTGCTGCTGCTGCTGCTGCTGTGTCGGAGACTGCTGGTGATGTGACACATACTGTGCTGGCGACAGACTCATCTGAGACGCACCATCGAGCTGCGCGCTGCTCACCGCCGGGTACCCGCCTCCCTGGTACGCCGGCGACGCCAGCGGGGACTGCATGTGGCCCAGTGCGCCCGAGCGAGACATGATGTACGCAAACTTGCCCTGCGGCTCCTTGTGCAGCGGCGAGCTCTGTGCGGCCGCCAGAGGCGACTGCAGCATCGGCGAGTGTCGCGCTGCCAGTGGCGAGCCGACCGGAGAATGGGAATGCGGCGGGTACTGAAATACCTGCGGATGAGCCGGAGACGGCAACGGGGAGTACGTCCCGTACGACCCGTACATGGCTGACGTTGGCGGGGGCGGCGGGGGCGGCGGCGGCGGCGGCGCCGGCGGCCCGATCGCCTCCTGGTTGCTCTGGTTCACTGTGGGGCTCTGCAGCGGCCGGTTGTAGGAGGAGACCTCGGAGAACTGCTGGAGACCGGGGCTGGCGCCGTAACTTCCTGCTGTCTCCAGCAGCCCCGGGCCGACGTCGTTGAGCGAGCCGGTCTCTTCCAGCTCGACGGGGCCGAACACGTCGTCCTGCGGCATGTAGCCCGGCTCGCTGGGCGGCTCGTCCACGTGCGCAGGGTAGTCGCCCTGCAGCAGTGAAGACTCGAGCACGTCGGCCAGCGCGAGCTGCGGCAGCGCGTCGCCAGATTCGGAGACGGCGCGGGCCAGGCGCTTGTGGTTTTTGTCCGACATGTAGTGCGAGAGCGGCCTCTTCATAACGAAGTGGTCCGAATCAGAGTGCCGGCGCAGCTTGTCCGGCGTGGCGATCTTGAGGCCCTGCCGGCGGCAGACGGGGTTAGATTTGGTATGCTGACAGGTCAGAGACGAGGTCAGGAGGGTCAGGAGGGTCAGGTGAGGTCGGGAAGAGGTCGGGAAGAGGTCGGGCGCTGTCGGTATCCAAAATAGCGAGATAGAGATCAGATGGGGATCAGAAGACAAGCAACATGTTATGGCATTTAATTAAAATAATAATATGAAAATAGACAGGGATAATCGGACACGTATCAAGATTCAACGTTAGCGAGCAAATGTTACTACCGATCAGGCAACAACGTTCTCTCTTCACAGAGATTGGCCAGTTTCGGCAGGTGTTCTGATGTGCGTCACGTTGTCAACAGATCATCAGTTCGACCCTTGACTCAAGAGTCGACCACTTCACACCTGATATCTGCGCTCAAATTCGCACCCACGCTCCTGCTGCCCACATGTCTACCGAACGGACCCTTTGTCACATCGAATAGCGAACGGGCCCTTTGTCACATCGAACAGCACTACACAGTCAGTGGCGGCGGACGAGGGGGGGGGGGGCAGCTGCCCCCCACAACTCAGCCGAGGGGCACTTTGTGTTTGACAGGGGCTGCTGGCCTGAGAGGGGGCGCTCTGGCCGCTTGAGATGGAGCGCTCTGGCCGCCTGAGAGGGGCGCTCTGGCCGCCTGAGAGAGGGACCTCTGGCTACCTGAGAGGGGGCGCTCTGGCCGCCTGAGAGAGGGCCCTCTGCTGCCTGAGAGGGGGAGAGGGGGGGGGGCTCTGGCCGTCTGAGAGGGGGCGCTCTGGCCGCCTGAGAGGGGGTGCTCTGGCCGCTTGTGGAGACTCTTTGGCCGCCCGAGGGGCGCTCTGGCCGCCTGTGTTTCCAAGGCCTCATCATACATGGATGGATTTATTTTTTATTTGGATGGAGTACATGGATTTGAAAGGAAATAGTATTCGTTCACGAAAATACATGCTAATTTGGATGAAGCAATATGTCAAACGTTTATATTTGATACACAAGGCGTATACTTCAACAGACCATAATTTAGCAGACTTGTAAATCATGAGGTAGAACTAGGTCGATTGAAACCCTGACGGGTCTTTAGATAACACAAATATTATTTAATGATCGGCAAGGCAAGACAACATTTCCTTTCGTTAGACAAAACGGTTGTTTATATCTATGCGAAGTTAAAGTTTCATCCGATTTTATCCGGTTTATGAAACAATTGTTTATGTTCCACTTCAATTTTTATGTGACGTTTCACGCATCCCTATTTCAAAGCCAGGATGAACCATATAACATGTTACAAGCGCTTTGTAAAAAATTATTAGATTTGGACCTGTTGGAACGGTTTCGTTAGAACATTCTTTTTTCTCAGCGTTCGAACGTGTTGTTAAATCGGATTTTCTCCGTATTTTTTTTTGGATCCGCTGGAACGGTTTCGTTAGAACGTCTTTCAGCCTTCGTACGTGTTGTTGGAACGGCTGTTCTCCGTATTTTTGACAATTGCAAGGGGCGGGGCCGCATAAATACATCGGGCAACTTATTTACTCCGTAGGGTTAGGTTTTATCTACGAGATGGTCTGGGGGTCCGGGGGTGGCGACAGTTTCCCCTCTCCCCCGGTAGGTCATAGAGAGACCAGCAAGCGAATGCGAGCGGAGCGTTCTAAACGTGAGTCCCTGTGGCCGTAATTGCTGTTCAGTTTAGGTCAGGTTCGATTATGTTATAACACAAATTTGGGATTACAATTGTGTAATTGCAATTTTGTAATTACAATTTTGTAATCACAATTTTTTAATTACAATTGTGCCATTACAATTTTGTAATTACAATTTTGTACATTCCAATATTTTAATAAAATATCGAACCTGACCTAACCTTTACAGCAATTACGGCCGCAGGACCCCATGTTTAGAACGCTCCTCTCGCATTCGCTCGCTGCGCTGCGGTCCACCGGGGAGGGGGGAGCTGTCGCCCCCCCCCCCCCCCCCCTAGACCATTTCGTAGACAAAACCATCCTACGGCGTAAATATGGCTGCCTAAGCATTGCTACTTATCATGAAGGCATACCATATGTTTCATGCGCTCTATCTTTTGCGAATATGTACCAAACTTCTATGAGCAATCAACAAGCATTTCACAAGAAGTGCATTTAAATCGGCAGTTTAGCTTGGCCCCGGACGACAAACTATTTAGTGTTCACGACTGATAAACAAAATGTATACGTTTTCCCCATAAATCTTCAACAAACAGGTATTTAATATATTAAAATGCACACATGAAACATTTATCAAACCGTGTATCCATAATCAATCAATCAACGTTTCAGAAAACCGTGATGCATTCCGCGGATTAACTTGGTCAAGGACGGCGACGTATTTAGTGTATGATATTTGTTTCATGGACCAATCAGGGACGTTGTCACGCTTCTTGGAGCACTTACTTCATTGCTGGCCCTATGACTTGTTTGCAAATAACATTCAAACCAGAGATAGTGATGGATTATACTGTTCGTCACCATATGTTAGTGCATATTTTTGTTTTTCCATAATTTAATTTTTGAAATATAAAAAGTTGTGATTTCACTTTTAAATTGAGACACGATCAATTTGAAACCATAGTCAAATAAATGCAGATAAATAAATCAAAAGGTAAATATTTCACTTTAATACATGTTATTGTTTGTATGTAGTTGGTCCTGCAGGGAAGCGCCATTTACTTTTTACATCTCCATTCAGCTGAACGTTCCTAAAACTATGCATACTGGGGGGATAACCTCGGTCAAACTATTGAATGTGTTACTCATCAAAGTCATCATTGGGACACAGTCAATTCACACGTGTGCTCTCGTACCGTCTCATATGCCAAACCTGTTTTAGCCTTACCAGAGCGCGCCCGCTCGGTCATCGCCCAAAAAGGCGTTATACTGGTATCATATTGTGGCTTAAATCCGAGGAGATATCATTTCGCGCCATTGTTTTTTTTTGGGGGACGTTTTTCCCGAGGGGGCCCTGGATTTATTTGCCCCCCCATCCGAAAATACCTTCCGCCGCCACTGTACACAGTACACTACGCTGCACCACAACTGACACACACCTGACAGTCTTCCGAACGGACCCCCAGCCGCTCTGAACCACCGCACCGCACCGCACCGCACCCACTCGCACCACACCACACTGCACCACTGCACCACTGCACCACTGCACCACTGCGCCACTGCACCACTGCGCCACGTCAGGACCACCACACTACACACCGCACACTCTGCAGACTGGTCAGAGACTCGGCAGACACTGGGGCGCCTCACAAGGCCGGGCCAGATCGGACCGCGCCGGACCGGGTATACCCGCCTGTCAGTGTTCCTCGTACCTCTGCAAACGGACACTGCAACCGGGCGAAGAAGAAAAAAAACGGTGACAAAAATCCAACGCGCCATGTAACGTGCTACGCAATTATGGAAACTTTCGAATTCTACGGAAACCGTACACCAATACACCAAATGTTCTAGCGAAAGCGGTGTGTGGCCCTGGAAAGCTTTCGTTTGATTATGTGTGGTAGCTTGTGGTAGCGTGAATTAAAAAAAACTTGCGCAATTCCGTTGCAAGTTTTAGTCATTTTTTACCTGTGACTACAATACACCCCTGCAATCGCAGCCCCCAAGCGTGTGTCGGACGGACTGACGCCTGGGCTCCCACGCTGTCACACAGGAGAACAA
Source organism: Chirona hameri (assembly GCA_036785665.1). Lineage (NCBI taxonomy): Eukaryota > Metazoa > Arthropoda > Thecostraca > Balanomorpha > Balanidae > Chirona > Chirona hameri. The sequence goes on along the minus strand of JAXIVJ010006456.1, from coordinate 893 downwards.
AACTATCCCACCCTCACCCTCACAACGACTAGGTCGCCAGAGAGAGAGAGAGAGAGAGAGAGAGAGAGAGAGAGAGAGAGAAGAGAGAGAGAGAGAGGAGAGAGAGAGAGAGAGAGAGAGAGAGAGAGAGAGAGAGAGAGAGAGAGAGAGAGAGAGAGAGAGAGAGAGAGAGGGAGAGAGCTGGGAGTCTAGCCAGACCAAAAAACGCTGCACATTCGATAAACGAGCTTTAGCGTCAACATCGGTACTGCAAGTGTTTTTTTTAATTTGTTCTAGAAAGATGGAAACCGAATGCTTCATCGCATTTCGTAGTAATGCCTATGAAAAAAACATACAATTGACAACTGAGACCAACAACAACCCTGACAAACCCCATTGATAAACATACCTACCGTTCTCGAGGACATACAAAACAAATACCGCCGTATCGGGCGCTCTATCAGAAGCGGGTCGTATTTCCCAAAAGAAAACACGATTTCGCCATCTGTGGCCGCCGCTGGGGAATATGACGCTGGTGAGCCGGTAATGGAGCATGTCAGCGGCGGCAGCACGTCCGAGTCGTCTAAACACTGGCGGCGCCGCCGGCACGGCGTGTCACACCCGGCAGTACTGTGTGAGAGAGAGAGAGGGACAGAGAGATGCTGCATCTGCATCGGCATCTGTCCGCCAGCTGCCCCAGCCTGTCCTCAGAGACGCTTCAGAGTCATCCCGCCGTCGACAGGAGAGATGAAAATTACCGCAATGCTTTAGTCAGGCAAATTTGGGTGCAATTTATGCCATGGGAAGCGAACATTAATGTGGAGGACAGGCATTCTTGGAGCGACATCCCTCCCTCAGGCCTATAAAGAGCATCCGTTTTCCGGTACAAATATTGAAATGAAAGTTAGTTTCAT
>JAXIVJ010006455.1:62500-66705 GCA_036785665.1 Chirona hameri | reverse complement strand
TTGTATGCCCGGAGGCGGTGTGGTATGCCCGGAGGCGGTGTAGTATGCCCGGAGGCGGTGTTGTATGCCCGAGGCGGTGTGTATGCCCGGAGGCGGTGTACGTATGCCCGGAGGCGGTGTTGTATGCCCGGAGGCGGTGTGGTAATGCCCGGAGGCGGTGTAGTATGCCCGGAGGCGGTGTTGTATGCCCGAAGGCGGTGTGGTATGCCCGGAGGCGGTACAACACCGCCTCCGGGCATGATGATGATGATGATGAGTTGATGATGATGATGATGATGATGATGATGATGATGATGATGATGATGATGATGATGATGATGATGTTGCTGATGATGATGTTGCTGATGATGATGTTGCTGATGATGATGTTGTTGATGATGTTGCTGATGATGTTGATGATGATGTTGCTGATGATGTTTGCTGATGATGTTGATGATGATGTTGATGATGATGTTGATGATGATGTTGATGATGATGTTGATGATGATGTTGATGATGATGTTGATGATGATGTTGATGATGATGATGATGTTGATATTGATGATGATGATGATGATGATGTTGATGATGATGTTGATGATGATGTTGCTGATGATGTTGCTGATGATGTTGCTGATGATGTTGATGATGATGTTGCTGGTGATGTTGCTGATGATGTTGCTGATGATGTTGCTGATGATGTTGCTGATGATGACGTGAGACGGTGTGGTATGCCCGGTGAGGCGGTGTTGTATGCCCGGAGGCGGTGTTGTATGCCCGGAGGCGGTGTGGTATGCCCGGAGGCGGTGTTGTATGCCCGGAGGCGGTGTTGTATGCCCGGAGGCGGTGTGGTATGCCCGGAGGCGGTGTAGGTATGCCTGGAGGCGGTGTTGTGTTATGCCCGGAGGCGGTGTGGTATGCCGGAGGCGGTGTAGTATGCCCGGAGGCGGTGTTTGTATGCCGGAGGCGGTGTGGTATGCCCGGAGGCGGTACAACACCGCCTCCGGGCATGATGATGATAATGATGATGATGATGATGATGATGATGATGATGATGATGATGATGATGATGATGATGATGATGATGATGATGATGATGATGATGATGATGATGATGATGATGATGATGATGATGATGATGATGATGATGATGATGATGATGATGATGATGATGATGATGATGATGATGATGATGATGCTGCTGCTGATGATGATGATGATGATGATGATGATGATGATGATGATGATGATGATGATGATGATGATGATGATCATGATCATGATGATGATGATGATGATGATGATGATGTTGCTGATGATGATGTTGTTGATGATGTGTGCTGATGATATTGATGATGATGTTGCTGATGATGTTGCTGATGATGTTGATGATGATGTTGATGATGATGTTGATGATGATGTTGATGATGATGTTGATGATGATGTTGATGATGATGTTGATGATGATGTTGATGATGATGTTGATGATGATGTTGATGTTGATGATGATGTTGATGATGATGTTGATGATGAGTGTTGATGATGATGTTGCTGATGATGTTGCTGATGATGTTGCTGATGATGTTGCTGATGATGTTGCTGATTATGTCGATGATGATGTTGCTGGTGATGTTGCTGATGATGTTGCTGATGATGTTGCTGATGATGTTGCTAATGATGACGTGAGACGGTGGTGGTATGCCGGAGGCGATGTTGTATGCCCGGAGGCGTTGTTGTATGCCCGGAGGCGGTGTGGTATGCCCGGAGGCGGGTGTTGTATGCCCGGAGGCGGTGTTGTATGCCCGGAGGCGGTGTGGTATGCCCGGAGGCGGTGTAGTATGCCCGGAGGCGGTGTTGTATGCCGGGAGGTAGTGTGGTATGCCCGGAGGCGGTGTAGTATGCCCGGAGGCGGTGTTGTTATGCCGGAGGCGGTGTGTATGCCGGAGGCGGTTGTAGTATGCCCGGAGGCGGTGTTGTATGCCCGGAGGCGGTGTGGTAGCCGGAGGCGGTGTAGTATGCCCGGAGGCGGTGTTGTATGCCCGGAGGCGGTACAACACCGCCTCCGGGCATGATGATGATAATGATGATGTATGATGATGATGAGTGATGATGATGATGATGATGATGATGATGATGATGATGATGATGATGATGATGATGATGATGATGATGATGATGATGATGATGATGATGATGATGATGATGATGATGATGATCATGATGATGATGATGATGATGATGATGATGATGTTGCTGATGATGATGTTGCTGATGGTGATGTTGCTGTTGATGATGATGTTGATGATGATGTTGCTGATTGATGTTTGCTGATGATGTTGCTGATGATGTTGATGATGATGTTGCTGGTGATGTTGCTGAAAATGTTGCTGATGATGTTGCTGATGATGTTGCTGATGATGACGTGAGACGGTGTGGTATGCCGGAGGCGGTGTAGTATGCCCGGAGGCGGTGTTGTATGCCCGGAGGCAGGTGTGTGGTATGCCCGGAGGCGGTGTAGTATGCCCGGAGGCGGTGTTGTATGCCCGGAGGCGGTGTGGTATGCCCGGAGGCGGTGTAGTATGCCCGGAGGCGGTGTTGTATGCCCGAAGGCGGTGTGGTATGCCCGGAGGCGGTGTAGTATGCCCGGAGGCGGTGTTGTATGCCCAAAGGCGGTGTGGTATGCCCGGAGGCGGTACAACACCGCCTCGGGCATGATGATGATAATGATGATGATGATGATGATGATGATGATGATGATGATTGATGATGATGATGATGATGATGATGATGATGATGATGATGATGATGATGATGATGATGATGATGATGATGATGATGATGATGATGATGATGAATGATGATGATGATGATGATGATGATGATGATGATGTGTGATGTGATGATGATGATGATGATGATGATGATGATGATGATGATGATGATGATGATGATGATGATGATGATGATGATGATGATGATGTGATGATGATGATGATGATGAGTGAAGACGGTGTGGTATGCAGGAGGCGGTGTTGTATGCCGGAGGCGGTGTTGTATGCCCGGAGGCGGGTTGTGGTATGCCGGAGGACGAGTTGTATGCAGGCGGTGTTGTATGCCCGGAGGCGGTGTTGTATGCCCGGAGGCGGTGGTGGTATGCCCGGAGGCGGTGTTGTATGCCCGGAGGCGGGTGTTGTATGCCCGGAGGCGGTGTGTGTATGCCCGGTAGGCGGTGTAGTATGCCCGGAGGCGGTGTTGTATGCCCGGAGGCGGTGTGTATGACCCGGAGGCGGTGTAGTATGCCGGAGCCGGAGGCGGTGTTGTATGCCCGGAGGCGGTGTGGTATGCCCGGAGGCGGTGTAGTATGCCCGGAGGCGGTGTTGTTATGCCCGGAGGCGGTTGTGGTATGCCCGGAGGCGGTGTAGTATGCCCCGGAGGCGGTGTTGTATGCCCGGAGGCGGTGTGGTATGCCCGGAGGCGGTGTAGTTTGCCCGGAGGCGGTGTTGTTATGCCCGGAGGCGGTGTGGGTATGCCCGGAGGCGGTGTAGTATGCCCGGAGGCTCGGTGTTGTATGCCCGGAGGCGGTGTGGTATGCCCGGAAGCGGGTGTAGTATGCCCGGAGGCGGTGTTGTATGCCCGGAGGCGGTGTCGGTATGCCCGGAGGCGGTACAACACCGCCCTCACGGGCATGATGATGATGATGATGATGATGATGATGATGATGATGATGATGATGATGATGATGATGATGATGATGATGATGATGATGATGATGATGATGATGATGATGATGATTGATGATGATAGATGATGATGATGATGATGATGATGATGATGATGATGATGATGATGATGATGATGATGATGATGATGTTGCTGATGATGATGTTGATTGATGGTGATGTTGCTGTTGATGATGATGTTGATGATGATGTTGCTGATGATGTTGCTGATGATGTTGCTGATGAGTTGATGATGATGTTGCTGGTGATTGTTGCTGATGATGTTGCTGATGATGTTGCTTGATGATGTTGCTGATGATGACGTGAGACGGTGTGTGTATGCCCGGAGGCGAGTGTGGTATGCCGAGAGGCGGTGTAGTATGCCGGAGGCGGTTGCTTGTATGCCGGAGCGGTGTGGTTATGCCCGGGAGGCGGTGTGTATGCCGGAGGCGGTGTGTATGCCGGAGGAGGTGTGGTATGCCCGGAGGCGGTGTAGTATGCCGGAGG
>JAXIVJ010006455.1:37500-40000 GCA_036785665.1 Chirona hameri | reverse complement strand
CCGCCTCCGGGCATGATGATGATGATGATGATGATGATGATGATGATGATGATGATGATGATGATGATGATGATGATGATGATGATGATGATGATGATGATGATGATGATGATGATGATGATGATGATGATGATGTTGCTGATGATGATGTTGCTGATGATGATGTTGCTGATGATGATGTTGTTGATGATGATGCTGATGATGTTGATGATGATGTTGATGATGATGTTGATGATGATGTTGATGATGATGTTGATGATGATGTTGATGATGATGTTGATGATGATGTTGATGATGATGTTGATATTGATGACGATGATGATGATGTTGATGATGATGTTGATGATGATGTTGCTGATGATGTTGCTGATGATGTTGCTGATGATGTTGATGATGATGTTGCTGGTGATGTTGCTGGTGATGTTGCTGATGATGTTGCTGATGATGTTGCTGATGATGTTGCTGATGATGACGTGAGACGGTGTGGTATGCCCGGAGGCGGTGTTGTATGCCCGGAGGCGGTGTTGTATGCCCGGAGGCGGTGTGGTATGCCCGGAGGCGGTGTTGTATGCCCGGAGGCGGTGTTGTATGCCCGGTGGCGGTGTGGTATGCCCGGAGGCGGTGTAGTATGCCCGGAGGCGGTGTTGTATGCCCGGAGGCGGTGTGGTATGCCCGGAGGCGGTGTAGTATGCCCGGAGGCGGTGTTGTATGCCCGGAGGCGGTGTGGTATGCCCGGAGGCGGTGTAGTATGCCCGGAGGCGGTGTGGTATGCCCGGAGGCGGTGTAGTATGCCCGGAGGCGGTGTGGTATGCCCGGAGGCGGTGTTGTATGCCCGGAGGCGGTGTTGTATGCCCGGAGGCGGTGTGGTATGCCCGGAGGCGGTACAACACCGCCTCCGGGCATGATGATGATGATGATGATGATGATGATGATGATGATGATGATGATGATGATGATGATGATGATGATGATGATGATGATGATGATGATGATGATGATGATGATGATGATGATGATGATGATGTTGCTGATGATGATGTTGCTGATGATGATGTTGCTGATGATGATGTTGTTGATGATGATGCTGATGATGTTGATGATGATGTTGATGATGATGTTGATGATGATGTTGATGATGATGTTGATGATGATGTTGATGATGATGTTGATGATGATGTTGATGATGATGTTGATATTGATGACGATGATGATGATGTTGATGATGATGTTGATGATGATGTTGCTGATGATGTTGCTGATGATGTTGCTGATGATGTTGATGATGATGTTGCTGGTGATGTTGCTGGTGATGTTGCTGATGATGTTGCTGATGATGTTGCTGATGATGTTGCTGATGATGACGTGAGACGGTGTGGTATGCCCGGAGGCGGTGTTGTATGCCCGGAGGCGGTGTTGTATGCCCGGAGGCGGTGTGGTATGCCCGGAGGCGGTGTTGTATGCCCGGAGGCGGTGTTGTATGCCCGGTGGCGGTGTGGTATGCCCGGAGGCGGTGTAGTATGCCCGGAGGCGGTGTTGTATGCCCGGAGGCGGTGTGGTATGCCCGGAGGCGGTGTAGTATGCCCGGAGGCGGTGTTGTATGCCCGGAGGCGGTGTGGTATGCCCGGAGGCGGTGTAGTATGCCCGGAGGCGGTGTGGTATGCCCGGAGGCGGTGTAGTATGCCCGGAGGCGGTGTTGTATGCCCGGAGGCGGTGTGGTATGCCCGGAGGCGGTGTAGTATGCCCGGAGGCGGTGTTGTATGCCCGGAGGCGGTGTGGTAAGCCCGGAGGCGGTACAACACCGCCTCCGGGCATGATGATGATAATGATGATGATGATGATGATGATGATGATGATGATGATGATGATGATGATGTTGCTGATGATGATGTTGCTGATGATGATGTTCCTGATGATGATGTTGTTGATGATGTTGCTGATGATGTTGATGATGATGTTGCTGATGATGTTGCTGATGATGTTGATGATGATGTTGATGATGATGTTGATGATGATGTTGATGATGATGTTGATGATGATGTTGATGATAATGTTGATGATGATGTTGATGATGATGTTGATGATGATATTGTTGATGATGTTGATGTTGATGATGATGTTGATGATGATGTTGATGATGATGTTGATGATGATGTTGCTGATGATGTTGCTGATGATGTTGCTGATGATGTTGCTGGTGATGTTGCTGATGATGTTGCTGATGATGTTGCTGATGATGTTGCTGATGATGACGTGAGACGGTGTGGTATGCCCGGAGGCGGTGTTGTATGCCCGGAGGCGGTGTTGTATGCCCGGAGGCGGTGTGGTATGCCCGGAGGCGGTGTTGTATGCCCGGAGGCGGTGTTGTATGCCCGGAGGCGGTGTGGTATGCCCGGAGGCGGTGTAGTATGCCCGGAGGCGGTGTTGTATGCCCGGAGGCGGTGTGGTATGCCCGGAGGCGGTGTTGTATGCCCGGAGGCGGTGTTGTATGCCCGGAGGCGGT
>JAXIVJ010006455.1:30000-32500 GCA_036785665.1 Chirona hameri | reverse complement strand
ATGATGATGTTGATGATGATGTTGATGATGATGTTGATGATGATGTTGATGATGATGTTGATGATGATGTTGATGATGATGTTGCTGATGCTGATGTTGCTGATGATGATGTTGCTGATGATGATGTTGTTGATGATGTTGCTGATGATATTGATGATGATGTTGCTGATGATGTTGCTGATGATGTTGATGATGATGTTGCTGATGATGACGTGAGACGGTGTGGTATGCCCGGAGGCGGTGTTGTATGCCCGGAGGCGGTGCTGTATGCCCGGAGGCGGTGTGGTATGCCCGGAGGCGGTGTTGTATGCCCGGAGGCGGTGTTGTATGCCCGGAGGCGGTGTGGTATGCCCGGAGGCGGTACAACACCGCCTCCGGGCATGATGATGATGATGATGATGATGATGATGATGATGATGATGATGATGATGATGATGATGATGATGATGATGATGATGATGATGATGATGATGATGATGATGATGATGATGATGATGATGATGTTGCTGATGATGATGTTGCTGATGATGATGTTGCTGATGATGATGTTGTTGATGATGATGCTGATGATGTTGATGATGATGTTGATGATGATGTTGATGATGATGTTGATGATGATGTTGATGATGATGTTGATGATGATGTTGATGATGATGTTGATGATGATGTTGATATTGATGACGATGATGATGATGTTGATGATGATGTTGATGATGATGTTGCTGATGATGTTGCTGATGATGTTGCTGATGATGTTGATGATGATGTTGCTGGTGATGTTGCTGGTGATGTTGCTGATGATGTTGCTGATGATGTTGCTGATGATGTTGCTGATGATGACGTGAGACGGTGTGGTATGCCCGGAGGCGGTGTTGTATGCCCGGAGGCGGTGTTGTATGCCCGGAGGCGGTGTGGTATGCCCGGAGGCGGTGTTGTATGCCCGGAGGCGGTGTTGTATGCCCGGTGGCGGTGTGGTATGCCCGGAGGCGGTGTAGTATGCCCGGAGGCGGTGTTGTATGCCCGGAGGCGGTGTGGTATGCCCGGAGGCGGTGTAGTATGCCCGGAGGCGGTGTTGTATGCCCGGAGGCGGTGTGGTATGCCCGGAGGCGGTGTAGTATGCCCGGAGGCGGTGTGGTATGCCCGGAGGCGGTGTAGTATGCCCGGAGGCGGTGTTGTATGCCCGGAGGCGGTGTGGTATGCCCGGAGGCGGTGTAGTATGCCCGGAGGCGGTGTTGTATGCCCGGAGGCGGTGTGGTAAGCCCGGAGGCGGTACAAAACCGCCTCCGGGCATGATGATGATAATGATGATGATGATGATGATGATGATGATGATGATGATGATGATGATGATGATGATGTTGCTGATGATGATGTTGCTGATGATGATGTTCCTGATGATGATGTTGTTGATGATGTTGCTGATGATGTTGATGATGATGTTGCTGATGATGTTGCTGATGATGTTGATGATGATGTTGATGATGATGTTGATGATGATGTTGATGATGATGTTGATGATGTTGATGATAATGTTGATGATGATGTTGATGATGATGTTGATGATGATATTGTTGATGATGTTGATGTTGATGATGATGTTGATGATGATGTTGATGATGATGTTGATGATGATGTTGCTGATGATGTTGCTAATGATGTTGCTGATGATGTTGCTGGTGATGTTGCTGATGATGTTGCTGATGATGTTGCTGATGATGTTGCTGATGATGACGTGAGACGGTGTGGTATGCCCGGAGGCGGTGTTGTATGCCCGGAGGCGGTGTTGTATGCCCGGAGGCGGTGTGGTATGCCCGGAGGCGGTGTTGTATGCCCGGAGGCGGTGTTGTATGCCCGGAGGCGGTGTGGTATGCCCGGAGGCGGTGTAGTATGCCCGGAGGCGGTGTTGTATGCCCGGAGGCGGTGTGGTATGCCCGGAGGCGGTGTTGTATGCCCGGAGGCGGTGTTGTATGCCCGGAGGCGGTGTGGTATGCCCGGAGGCGGTGTAGTATGCCCGGAGGCGGTGTTGTATGCCCGGAGGCGGTGTGGTATGCCCGGAGGCGGTGTAGTATGCCCGGAGGCGGTGTTGTATGCCCGGAGGCGGTGTGGTATGCCCGGAGGCGGTGTAGTATGCCCGGAGGCGGTGTTGTATGCCCGGAGGCGGTGTGGTAAGCCCGGAGGCGGTACAACACCGCCTCCGGGCATGATGATGATAATGATGATGATGATGATGATGATGATGATGATGATGATGATGATGATGATGATGATGATGTTGCTGATGATGATGTTGCTGATGATGATGTTCCTGATGATGATGTTGTTGATGATGTTGCTGATGATGTTGCTGATGATGTTGCTGATGATGTTGCTGATGATGTTGATGATGATGTTGATGATGATGTTGATGATGATGTTGATGATGATGTTGATGATGATGTTGATGATGATGTTGATGATAATGTTGATGATGATGTTGATGATGATGTTGATGATGATATTG
>JAXIVJ010006455.1:10000-12500 GCA_036785665.1 Chirona hameri | reverse complement strand
AGGCGGTGTTGTATGCCCGGAGGCGGTGTGGTAAGCCCGGAGGCGGTACAACACCGCCTCCGGGCATGATGATGATAATGATGATGATGATGATGATGATGATGATGATGATGATGATGATGATGATGATGATGTTGCTGATGATGATGTTGCTGATGATGATGTTCCTGATGATGATGTTGTTGATGATGTTGCTGATGATGTTGATGATGATGTTGCTGATGTTGCTGATGATGTTGATGATGATGTTGATGATGATGTTGATGATGATGTTGATGATGATGTTGATGATGATGTTGATGATAATGTTGATGATGATGTTTATGATGATGTTGATGATGATATTGTTGATGATGTTGATGTTGATGATGATGTTGATGATGATGTTGATGATGATGTTGATGATGATGTTGCTGATGATGTTGCTGATGATGTTGCTGATGATGTTGCTGGTGATGTTGCTGATGATGTTGCTGATGATGTTGCTGATGATGTTGCTGATGATGACGTGAGACGGTGTGGTATGCCCGGAGGCGGTGTTGTATGCCCGGAGGCGGTGTTGTATGCCCGGAGGCGGTGTGGTATGCCCGGAGGCGGTGTTGTATGCCCGGAGGCGGTGTTGTATGCCCGGAGGCGGTGTGGTATGCCCGGAGGCGGTGTAGTATGCCCGGAGGCGGTGTTGTATGCCCGGAGGCGGTGTGGTATGCCCGGAGGCGGTGTAGTATGCCCGGAGGCGGTGTTGTATGCCCGGAGGCGGTGTGGTATGCCCGGAGGCGGTACAAAACCGCCTCCGGGCATGATGATGATAATGATGATGATGATGATGATGATTATGATGATGATGATGATGATGATGATGATGATGATGATGATGATGATGATGATGATGATGATGATGATGATGATGATGATGATGATGATGATGATGATGATGATGATGATGATGATGTTGCTGATGATGATGTTGCTGATGATGATGTTGTTGATGATGTTGCTGATGATGTTGATGATGATGTTGCTGATGATGTTGCTGATGATGTTGATGATGATTTGATGATGATGTTGATGATGATGTTGATGATGATGTTGATGATGATGTTGATGATGATGTTGATGATGATGTTGATGATGATGTTGCTGATGATGATGTTGCTGATGATGATGTTGCTGATGATGATGTTGTTGATGATGTTGCTGATGATATTGATGATGATGTTGCTGATGATGTTGCTGATGATGTTGATGATGATGTTGATGATGATGTTGATGATGATGTTGATGATGATGTTGATGATGATGTTGATGATGATGTTGATGATGATGTTGATGATGATGTTGATGATGATGTTGATGATGATGTTGCTGATGATGTTGCTGATGATGTTGCTGATGATGTTGCTGATGATGTTGCTGATTATGTTGATGATGATGTTGCTGGTGATGTTGCTGATGATGTTGCTGATGATGTTGCTGATGATGTTGCTGATGATGACGTGAGACGGTGTGGTATGCCCGGAGGCGGTGTTGTATGCCCGGAGGCGGTGCTGTATGCCCGGAGGCGGTGTGGTATGCCCGGAGGCGGTGTTGTATGCCCGGAGGCGGTGTTGTATGCCCGGAGGCGGTGTGGTATGCCCGGAGGCGGTACAACACCGCCTCCGGGCATGATGATGATGATGATGATGATGATGATGATGATGATGATGATGATGATGATGATGATGATGATGATGATGATGATGATGATGATGATGATGATGATGATGATGATGATGATGTTGCTGATGATGATGTTGCTGATGATGATGTTGCTGATGATGATGTTGTTGATGATGATGCTGATGATGTTGATGATGATGTTGATGATGATGTTGATGATGATGTTGATGATGATGTTGATGATGATGTTGATGATGATGTTGATGATGATGTTGACGATGATGTTGATGATGATGTTGATATTGATGACGATGATGATGATGTTGATGATGATGTTGATGATGATGTTGCTGATTATGTTGCTGATGATGTTGCTGATGATGTTGATGTGATGTTGCTGATGATGTTGCTGATGATGTTGCTGATGATGTTGCTGATGATGTTGCTGATGATGACGTGAGACGGTGTGGTATGCCCGGAGGCGGTGTTGTATGCCCGGAGGCGGTGTTGTATGCCCGGAGGCGGTGTGGTATGCCCGGAGGCGGTGTTGTATGCCCGGAGGCGGTGTTGTATGCCCGGAGGCGGTGTGGTATGCCCGGAGGCGGTGTAGTATGCCCGGAGGCGGTGTTGTATGCCCGGAGGCGGTGTGGTATGCCCGGAGGCGGTGTAGTATGCCCGGAGGCGGTGTTGTATGCCCGGAGGCGGTGTGGTATGCCCGGAGGCGGTGTAGTATGCCCGGAGGCGGTGTTGTATGCCCGGAGGCGGTGTGGTATGCCCGGAGGCGGTACAACACCGCCTCCGGGCATGATGATGATAATGATGATGATGATGATGATGATGATGA
>JAXIVJ010006455.1:0-7500 GCA_036785665.1 Chirona hameri | reverse complement strand
CACACACACACACACACACACACACACACACACACACACACACACACACACACACACACACACACACACACACACACACACACACACACACACACACACACACACACACACACACACACACACACACCTGCGCCTGCTGGTTTCGCTTCTGTTAGTTCCGCTCCTGACGCCGATGTCGACCCTGTTGGTCCCGTTCCTGACGCTGGCGTCGCCTCTGTTGGTTCCGCTCCTGCTGACGCTTCTGCTGGTCTCGCTCTTTGCGGTGGCGATGCCTCTGTTGGTTCCGCTCCTGGCGGTGGAGCCGCTTCTGTTGATCCCGCTCATGGCGGTGGCGTCGCTTCTGTTTGTCCCTCTCCTGCTGACACTGCTTCTGTTGGTCCCGGTCCTGGCGTTGGAGCCGCTTCTGTTGGTCCAGGTCCTGGCGTTGGCGCCCCTTCTGTTGATCCCGCTCTTGGCGGTGTCGTCGCTTCTGTTGATCCCGCTCTTGGCGGTGGCGACGTTCCATCTCCACCAAGTCCTGCATGTGTGAGCGGAAGCGCTGCTCCCCATCATCCTGCTCCTGCTCCGCACCGGGGCACTGCTCGGCCCCGGCCACGCCACGCTCGTCACGCTGCGCCGAGTCTGGAACACAGCAGGCCAGAGGTGAGTCACCGAGACCTGCGCGGTTGGAAATTCCTGTATAATTGTATCCGGTGGAGATTTTCACACCATTTTTAGGGCAGAGTGGGGTGGGACGGGTATGTTAGTGTTGGATGTTTCATATCTCCGGCACAAGTGTCGCGATAGTCTTGTTATATTTTGTCTCAGACATCTTCCAACATTTATGTATGTATTATGTATCCTACTATATAACAGTCAACATCCATAAATGTCCAAATGGGGACATTTCCAGCGAGAGACTGCCAAAACCCGTCTTGCCCCACCACATGGGGTAAGATGGGTTTCCACGTGGGGCATAACGGGCATACATTTATTCGATCTTAAAAAAAGATTGGTGCTCACTGTAAATCCTCAAAGGCATGATGATATGTCATGTAGCCACACTAGGCGAATGTTCTTCGAAGTTTCAGTGGTGGTTACATTCTACCTGAGTTCAGATTAATAATTGGTATACGTTTCAATAAGTATTGGGATAAAGTCAGGGCTGTATGATCCTATTCGGTTGAGGGGACTCCAGCCACCTCAACTTTGATAGCAGCCCCCTCAACTAGTCAGCTACTCAACTTAAAAGCAGATATTTTACATAGAGCAACCATAAATGTGGGAAAGATAAGTGAACTATCAAGACAAATAAAAAAAATAAAAAAAATATTCTTGCATATCAAACGAAACCGTTATATTCATGATGGCTTTTATATAACAAAAGTAGATCAATAATTCGTTTTTATTAATATTTGTTTAATAATAAATCTCTAACTTCTTATATAACAAAAGTAAAGAAATAACATTATAACCATCGTTTTTTTGTCGTCAAGGCGCTTGCAAACATACCTATTATTGGGAATAAGTCACCTTGAAAGTTGTCTTGAAATTCAACCATACGGTGATCTTGAGCTCAAAACTACGAATATTACTTTCGTTTGGACAACCGATGGATATATGTGGAGAAAGAAGTAAAGTTTCCCTTTGCATTTCACGAGAAATCGTACGACAGCAGCTGGCGTTCTGGCTCCGCCTGACGCCAAGTACAGTCTCTGACAAGGGACTGGCGCGCCGCCCGCGCGGCTGAGCGGATATTAATGAGGCGTCGTGATCAGAGACTACGTGCCAGAGAGTGTACCTGCCTCCGGCGGCGACCGTTCATGTCCCGACCGTGGCCCGGAACAGCGGACATGAAACCGGGCCCACTAGTCCTGTGTAGAAATTACTTAACGTAGGGAGGTAACTCTTTCACCGCAACCCATTTTTAGATCTGCTTTACAAACCTGCTATCTCAGTCCAAAACCCCATGTTAAAGATGAACTATTTCCTTTAATGGTGATTACGGTAGGTCAACTTCAAAACTTGACCTCAGGTTAAAGTGAATGTTTCACCTTCTGAAAGTTATCAAATATACGCTGGTTGTAGTCGAAAATATGTAGTAAGTGCTGCTGAAAACGATGGTGATATTTTTTCTCTCTTGAAAAGTCACTTAATTTTATACAAATTAACATCAGGGGGCCTGACAGCCCTACATCAGGGGGGCCTGACAGCGTGACAGGCCCCCCTGATGTTTTTCTTGAATAGGTTTTTACACATGCGGTGTATCTCGCTGGCTGAAATTTTCGGTAGCTGAGTTTTCAGCAATTATAAGTAGGCTGTAAAGATTTCTTTGAAATTGGTTGAGAAATTTGGGAAATAATGACGTTTTGATGACGTCATGTAGGTCTTGATGTGATAGAGGTAGAGGTCATCAGCATAAACTCATTATGAGACAAAGTAGGACTAGGCTATGACAGTAATTTTTTCAGGAGAAGGGTTGTAGGACATTTGAATATGCTACTAGGGGATGTCGCTGATGCAGTGACACTTGATTCCTTCAAAATTACATTAGATAAATACTTTACAGAGAAGGGATTAGTTCATAAATATTCGTGGGATTAACCTTCTTTTATGCAGGTAGAGTAAGGTGATTTGAAGGGGCGAGATGGGGGGGGGGGGGGGGGGGGGGGGGGGGGGGAGGTGGGGGGGAGGGTGCCACCGATGGGCCCAAGAGGCTCTTCGTTACACTTTTATGTTATGTCTCTTTATGTATCGTTGTTGGTGACGTCATAGCTTTGGTATTACTGGTACACTTGTATGTCTGTCATAACAAAACAAATCACATTAAATGACAAATGTTGCTTAGGACCTGTATATGCTCTCTTCTTCTATAGGGACCTCAAGAACTTGATGTCTTTAATCTTGCATCAGCTACAGAGTAGCTTATCAGTTTCTGCAACTTTTTTTTTTGCATTTATATGATCAATATTTCACAAGAGTATAAATATAAATATTGATTCAACGAACGATATTGCAGTAGTGTTGCTAGAGAACCATTTTCCAACTTTCGATTTGGTCGGAGAACCATAGTCTATTTTTACCACCCCTGGTTGCCCCCCCCCCCTTCCAAGCTGTCGGGGGCATGGCTTGGTTGCCCCCCCCCCCCTGGATCCACCAGTGGGCGACGCCACGCATTTTTGCCAGGGGGGGGGGCAAAATTGACTGAGTAGGCAAGGCCCTATGAGTAGGTATACGCATGTATCCTCTACTGGGAAAAAGTGCTGAGGAAGTAGGAAGATCCAAGTATCATTAAAATAAGGAATTTCAAATTTGCAGTAAAACTTGGGAAGAAGAGTGCAGTTGCAGCTCTGTGGCATCGCCTGTTGCTCCTAAACACAACACAGAATTTCAGAAATGTCATTTTTTATGACATGACCATTTTTATCTGCAAAATTTTCAGCCACATCAATCGAGCAGTTGCAGAGACATAAACCTCTGAAAACCATGGCTACGGTTGGGCCACTCATACATATATTTCACCAGCCAGAACGGGACCACACTGACAAGATCTCGTTGAAAATACCATACTTTGCAGCCTGGAGTATTATCAATGGTATCGCCACTGTCTCAAAATTAGTAGGGGCAAATCCAACTCCATTATACTTAAACATGGGACCAGATTAGGGATGGTTCAAAATTACTAGTACGTACAATGTCCTCTGTTTTCCCAGGCCCAGTCACGGGTAGCGACGCCCATGCGTATTATTGTACACTTAACGCTGGGACTTTGACCATAAACCCACCATTAGTTATTAGTTAATCCCTATAATATACCTACCAATCGATAGCAAATATCCCATTTACTAACAATGGGTGTCTTCCCAAACATTTCGCACTATAACTAATTATAACTTTAATAATTAATATATCACCGCTTCCGTCACCTTGCCTGTCGCCAAACTTTGTTTACACGCCAGCTGACGACGACCGGTAAGTATAGACAGCGTTCATGGCGGCCAGGCTATGACAGCACATTACTTATTTACGCTGTAGGGTTAGGTTAAGCTGCTCAATAAACCCTATCACGCTCTCACTAAACCTCCGTTCCTGGCAGAGTGCAGGACTTGTATTTGAGCCACCACAACATGACATTGCACATCAATCACCAGCTCACAAAATTATTTGGCGCAATTTTCACTCAAAATATAGTAATTGTTCAAATGATGTCATGGACGAATGACGATCCTTATTTTTCCTGTGTATCTTCCTGCGTCAATATATATATATATATATATATATATATATATATATATATATATATATATATATATATATATATATATATATATATATATATATATATATATATATATATATATATATATATATATATATATATATATATATATATATATATATATATATATATATATATGCGTAGATATAACGATGATCATGGTGGACGATCAGTTGACATCTTCCGGAAATATTTGTGTTTCAACAAAGTTAGGTAAGATACATTCCAAATAACAGGTACAGAATAGTGTCTTGAAAGATGCATAGTGCCCTAATAGTTAAGTTTTGTAACATCCAAAACGCTGTGGGTTTATGGTCAGTATGACACTTAATGCACTATGTACAAGAGTTAACATAATTATGATTGACATTGTACGTATGTAATATGTTAATAAAATAGTGTACTGATATTGCCGGCAGACCACAACAATGAACAATTTTCGTTTGGACTTTCCACGATCTTCCACAAATATTTAAGAACGTATCTAGATAGCTGTTATGTAGTATTTCAATTCACTGATGGGAACTGTAAATTCCATAAATAAGAAAACTAGTAAAACATGATTACTCTCTTAACTTCGCCTAACTGTACTACACTGACACGCAAAAACTGAAGTTTCCGGCACCGTAGGTACCAGAAACGTCAGCCCCAACCAGTAAACGGTTGGCAGCACTCGGGCGTTTGGGCGTTAAAAATCTACTACACCATAGGGTTCCCATGTTAAAGGGAGTGTTCCTACTGTTTTGGAATGTCAAAAATATTTTTCATACGGTAAGTAGCTGTTGGTTTGATTGTTGTATATGATGAAATTAACATCTGGAGCCCCTTTAGTTGAATTTTCACTTATATTGTTTTTTGTTTATATTTGTTTCGATATCTATAAAACGATCGCCACTATGGTGATGTTATGTAAAACGGCGCACATAAGACAATACAATTACGGTCACATCATGCAAGATAGAAAGACAAGTTTTGCACAGCACGTTCTTGCCACTGTTAACTTTATTATGTGCAAGTTGCGTAGCTCTAAATTGATATCTTCCTAAAAAAATGGCCATCGGCCATCATCGAAACGGCCATCATCGAAAAACATGATTGCCGTCCAGTTTCTGTTCGGCTGCTGCTATCAGCGTGCACAAGCTGTTTTGTTGAATTGCTATTGGCCGGCGCTAACAATATACTAGCAGTGTAATCGATAGATGCAGTGCTTCTAGTAGCGGAAGCCCTCTGGAGTCTACCCGATAACTTTTTGCTCCCAAGCAAATTCCTGGAGTCTTTGAATATCTCAGCAACTAGGGTGAATCTGGAGAAATGAAGTAATGGTTCAATTCAGAAAATTGTGTTCTATAGACCAGTGTCAACAACCCCAACTAAGCGATGTGAGTAGGCACACTCCCTTTAAATGGATGATTTTCAGATAAGGCTGGCTCGTAACCTATGGAACATATTTTAAATCTGACTTCTGGAAAAGATAGCTACAAGCCTTGGCTACAACGTTTTAATTTACCATTTTTCGATTTTCTAAGGAAAAAGTGGTAAAATGGGCTTGGGGGTTAACCAATGTCGCAACGCCCATTGCCGACCGTGGGTTCGAATCCCAGAGGCACCAAGTGCTTTTGCGTTGGACCCAATGCATAAATAGTCATGATTCATACATCATTCGTTATGCCGGCCTTTTTTCATCTCACACCTCCCTGATTGACCTCTAATTGGTGACCTGTGATGTCACAGAAGCCAAGCTAGGTAAATAGGTCATGTAGCTCCAATTATATATAGTGTGCCGTGTGCGCCGCCACAGCAAAGTAGTTTTATCGCTTTTGGCGGCCGAACCCTCTGATTTTGGCACATTTCATGACAATAATTGACCTTCCATATCCTTCAGTGATCTTATAAATGTGCGTGATCACTGGGTCACAGCCAATATCTCATTAGGCATTATTAGGTCAAACCATTCTTTTTCTGCAGTGTTTCCACAATATTGTAATATGATATGTTGGTACCTTTAATTTGTATTTAAATATTCGATAATTAATGTAACTTTATGTTCAAGATGTACTAACATATTATTGATCTATTTCATCTCCAAAGCATAATATTAATAAATGATGTATGAATTAATAAACAATAACATTCACTGATGGGAGATGAGCTCCAAGTAGCACACGGAATCCCGGAGCAAAGCTGTAAGACTGTCTTCAATATGTTACAAACATCAAAACAGGAACTCAAGGCGCCTTATTTCTAAGAGGTTGGGACAAAACGCTTCTGAATTGAGCTATGATGGGTTAACAGGATAAATATTTGTGGGTCGACGGACCAGTAACAACAGGTTAACGGGTCAAGCTTTCTACCAAAAACAAATGTATGTGTCAACGGGTTAACGGTTAACCATCCACTATCATTATTTCAAATTGATTACAATTTCACCAAAAAGGCTGCATTAAGCAACAGCCAGGTGCAATTAAAACCGAAGTTACCCACCCCCAGACATAAGGAAATTTAAATTTAAAACGTAGCCACTTCAGTCTATCAATGACCTGGTACTTCGATAGGATGGCATGGTCAGAGCCTGAGCCTGCACCAGAAGCATTGCTAGCATTGGGCCTGGCCTAAGAAAGCCATTCAATCAAAACATTCAGCAGTATTTAACAATATCAAAGCTATGATCTTGTTAGTATGTGTTTCACAAGAAATAGTCACAACATCCCCACAAACTACTTTATTTAGGATTTAGGTAGGTGACCACCTACCAACGTGCCTACCGCAGGATCATGGATGGCTCATCAGTCATCATGCGGGAGGGGGGGGGGGGGGTCCTAAGGTTTATGGCAGCACGGCGTACATTTTCCTACTAGGCCATAGGGTTCCATGTTAAAAAGCCATTTTACGGGCCCACGGCTTTTTTTACCTGCAACCGATACGACAATAAAAAGTAGTTAGCAATAAAGCGTGAACATTTTTATTTCGATTTCCGGGTTCAAAAGTGTACGCCGTGAAGTTCGTTTTCGACCTATTAAGCATCTCGTGAACCCATGCAGATCGAGCGATGGCCAAGCGCGGGTTCGAATCCCGCAGCAGACAACAATTTTTCAATTCGACGGAATCAGGAAACGACGTGAATAGTCACTGACTGTGGCCTTTTTGAAATATTATATTATTGCTAATGATCTCATGATATCAACTAAATAATTAATGTATTATATATTAATTAATGCATTTATTATTTAGTTATTATCATGTGA
>JAXIVJ010006454.1:52500-66730 GCA_036785665.1 Chirona hameri | reverse complement strand
CAGGTACTCGGTCCAGCTCTATATGGTGAGTCGCCTTCCTCTGGACCGACCAGCCACTCTCTGAGCTGGACCTGCAGTACTCCAGCTCTATATGGTGAGTCGCCTTCCTCCGGACCGACCAGCCACTCTCTGAGCTGGACCAGCAGTACTCCGACTCCCAGCTCTATATGGTGAGTCGCCTTCCTCCGGACCGATCGGCCACTCTCCGAGCTGGACCAGCAGTACTCCAGCTCTATATGGTGAGTCGCCTTCCTCCGGACCGACCAGCCACTCTCTGAGCTGGACCAGCAGTACTCGGCTCCCAGCTCTATATGGTGAGTCGCCTTCCTCCGGACCGATCGGCCACTCTCCGAGCTGGACCAGCAGTACTCCAGCTCTATATGGTGAGTCGCCTTCCTCCGGACCGATCGGGCCACTCTCCGAGCTGGACCAGCAGTACTCCCAGCTCTATATGGTGAGTCGCCTTCCTCTGGACCGATCGGCCACTCTCCGAGCTGGACCAGCAGTACTCCAGCTCTATATGGTGAGTCGCCTTCCTCCGGACCGACCGACCACTCTCCGAGCTGGACCTGCAGTACTCCAGCTCCCAGCTCTATATGGTGAGTCGCCTTCCTCCGGACCGACCAGCCACTCTCCGAGCTGGACCAGCAGTACTCCAGCTCTATATGGTGAGTCGCCTTCCTCTGGACCGACCAGCCACTCTCCGAGCTGGACCAGCAGTACTCCAGCTCTATATGGTGAGTCGCCTTCCTCTGGACCGACCAGCCACTCTCTGAGCTGGACCAGCAGTACTCTAGCTCTATATGGTGAGTCGCCTTCCTCTGGACCGACCAGCCACTCTCTGAGCTGGACCTGCAGTACTCCAGCTCCCAGCTCTATATGGTGAGTCGCCTTCCTCTGGACCGACCAGCCACTCTCCGAGCTGGACCAGCAGTACTCCCAGCTCTATATGGTGAGTCGCCTTCCTCCGGACCGACCGGCCACTCTCTGAGCTGGACCTGCAGTACTCCGACTCCCAGCTATATATGGTGAGTCGCCTTCCTCCGGACCGACCGGCCACTCCCCGAGCTGGACCAGCAGTACTCCGGCTCCCAGCTCTATATGGTGAGTCGCCTTCCTCCGTACCGACCAGCCACACTCCGAGCTGGACCAGCAGTACTCCAGCTCTATATGATGAGTCGCCTTCCTCTGGACCGACCGGCCACTCTCTGAGCTGGACCAGCAGTACTCCAGCTCTATATGGTGAGTCGCCTTCCTCTGGTCCGATCGGCCACTCTCCGAGCTGGACCTGCAGTACTCCAGCTCTATATGGTGAGTCGCCTTCCTCTGGACCGACCGGCCACTCTCTGAGCTGGACCAGCAGTACTCCAGCTCTATATGGTGAGTCGCCTTCCTCCGGACCGACCGGCCACTCTCCGAGCTGGACCAGCAGTACTCCGACTCCCAGCTCTATATGGTGAGTCGCCTTCCTCCGGACCGACCGGCCACTCTCCGAGCTGGACCAGCAGTACTCCAGCTCTATATGGTGAGTCGCCTTCCTCCGGACCGACCGGCCACTCTCCGAGCTGAACCAGCAGTACTCCGGCTCCCAGCTCTATATGGTGAGTCGCCTTCCTCCGGACCGACCGGCCACTCTCCGAGCTGGACCAGCAGTACTCCAGCTCCCAGCTCTATATGGTGAGTCGCCTTCCTCCGGACCGACCGGCCACTCTCCGAGCTGGACCAGCAGTACTCCAGCTCCCAGCTCTATATGGTGAGTCGCCTTCCTCCGGACCGACCGGCCACTCTCTGAGCTGGACCAGCAGTACTCCAGCTCCCAGCTCTATATGGTGAGTCGCCTTCCTCCGGACCGACCGGCCACTCCGAGCTGGACCAGCAGTACTCCGGCTCCCAGCTCTATATGGTAAGTCGCCTTCCTCCGGACCGACCGGCCACTCTCTGGGCTGGACCAGCAGTACTCCAGCTCCCAGCTCTATATGGTGAGTCGCCTTCCTCCGGACCGACCGGCCACTCTCCGAGCTGGACCAGCAGTACTCCGGCTCCCAGCTCTATATGGTGAGTCGCCTTCCTCCGGACCGACCGGCCACTCTCCGAGCTGGACCAGCAGTACTCCGGCTCCCAGCTCTATATGGTGAGTCGCCTTCCTCCGGACCGATCGGCCACTCTCCGAGCTGGACCAGCAGTACTCCAGCTCCCAGCTCTATATGGTGAGTCGCCTTCCTCTGGACCGACCGGCCACTCTCCGAGCTGGACCAGCAGTACTCCGGCTCCCAGCTCTATATGGTGAGTCGCCTTCCTCCGGACCGACCAGCCACTCTCTGAGCTGGACCAGCAGTACTCCAGCTCCCAGCTCTATATGGTGAGTCGCCTTCCTCCGGACCGACCGACCACTCTCCGAGCTGGCCCAGCAGTACTCCAGCTCCCAGCTCTATATGGTGAGTCGCCTTCCTCCGGACCGATCGGCCACTCTCCGAGCTGGACCAGCAGTACTCCAGCTCCCAGCTCTATATGGTGAGTCGCCTTCCTCTGGACCGACCGGCCACTCTCCGAGCTGGACCAGCAGTACTCCGGCTCCCAGCTCTATATGGTGAGTCGCCTTCCTCCGGACCGACCAGCCACTCTCTGAGCTGGACCAGCAGTACTCCAGCTCCCAGCTCTATATGGTGAGTCGCCTTCCTCCGGACCGACCGACCACTCTCCGAGCTGGACCAGCAGTACTCCAGCTCTATATGGTGAGTCGCCTTCCTCTGGACCGACCAGCCACTCTCCGAGCTGGACCAGCAGTACTCCAGCTCTATATGGTGAGTCGCCTTCCTCCGGACCGACCGACCACTCTCCGAGCTGGACCAGCAGTACTCCGGCTCCCAGCTCTATATGGTGAGTCGCCTTCCTCCGGACCGACCGACCACTCTCCGAGCTGGACCAGCAGTACTCCGGCTCCCAGCTCTATATGGTGAGTCGCCTTCCTCCGGACCGACCGGCCGCTCTCCGAGCTGGACCAGCAGTACTCCAGCTCCCAGCTCTATATGATGAGTCGCCTTCCTCCGGACCGACCGGCCACTCTCCGAGCTGGACCTGCAGTACTCCGGCTCCCAGCTCTATATGGTGAGTCGCCTTCCTCCGGACCGACCGGCCACTCTCCGACCTGGACCAGCAGTACTCCAGCTCCCAGCTCTATGTATATGGTGAGTCGCCTTCTTCTGGACCGATCGGCCACTCTCCGAGCTGGACCTGCAGTACTCCAGCTCTATATGGTGAGTCGCCTTCCTCCGGACCGACCGGCCACTCTCCGACCTGGACCAGCAGTACTCCAGCTCCCAGCTCTATATGGTGAGTCGCCTTCTTCTGGACCGATCGGCCACTCTCCGAGCTGGACCAGCAGTACTCCGGCTCCCAGCTATATATGGTGAGTCGCCTTCCTCTGGACCGATCGGCCACTCTCCGAGCTGGACCTGCAGTACTCCAGCTCTATATGGTGAGTCGCCTTCCTCTGGACCGACCGGCCACTCTCCGAGCTGGACCAGCAGTACTCCAGCTCCCAGCTCTATATGGTGAGTCGCCTTCCTCCGGACCGACCGGCCACTCTCCGAGCTGGACCTGCAGTACTCCAGCTCTATATGGTGAGTCGCCTTCCTCCGGACCGATCGGCCACTCTCCGAGCTGGACCAGCAGTACTCCAGCTCCCAGCTCTATATGGTGAGTCGCTTTCCTCCGGACCGACCGACCACTCTCCGAGCTGGACCTGCAGTACTCCGGCTCCCAGCTCTATATGGTGAGTCGCCTTCCTCCGGACCGACCGGCCACTCTCCGAGCTGGACCAGGAGTACTCCGGCTCCCAGCTCTATATGGTGAGTCGCCTTCCTCTGGACCGATCGGCCACTCTCCGAGCTGGACCTGCAGTACTCCAGCTCTATATGGTGAGTCGCCTTCCTCCGGACCGATCGGCCACTCTCCGAGCTGGACCAGCAGTACTCCAGCTCTATATGGTGAGTCGCCTTCCTCTGGACCGATCGGCCATTCTCCGAGCTGGACCAGCAGTACTCCGGCTCCCAGCTCTATATGGTGAGTCGCCTTCCTCCGGACCGACCGGCCACTCTCCGAGCTGGACCAGCAGTACTCCGGCTCCCATCTCTATATGGTGAGTCGCCTTCCTCCGGACCGACCGACCACTCTCCTAGTTGGACCTGCAGTACTCCAGCTCTATATGATGAGTCGCCTTCCTCTGGACCGATCGGCCACTCTCCGAGCTGGACCTGCAGTACTCCAGCTCTATATGGTGAGTCGCCTTCCTCTGGACCGATCGGCCACTCTCCGAGCTGGACCAGCAATACTCCGGCTCCCAGCTCTATATGGTGAGTCGCCTTCCTCCGGACCGACCGGCCACTCTCCGAGCTGGACCAGCAGTACTCCGGCTCCCAGCTCTATATGGTGAGTCGCCTTCCTCCGGACCGACCGGTCACTCTCCGAGCTGGACCAGCAGTACTCCGGCTCCCAGCTCTATATGGTGAGTCGCCTTCCTCCGGACCGACCGGCCACTCTCCGAGCTGGACCTGCAGTACTCCGGCTCCCAGCTCTATATGGTGAGTCGCCTTCCTCTGGACCGACCGGCCACTCTCCGAGCTGGACCAGCAGTACTCCGGCTCCCAGCTCTATATGGTGAGTCGCCTTCCTCCGGATCGACCGGCCACTCTCCGAGCTGGACCAGCAGTACTCCAGATCTATATGGTGAGTCGCCTTCCTCCGGACCGACCGGCCACTCTCCGAGCTGGACCACAGTACTCCGGCTCCCAGCTCTATATGTTGAGTCGCCTTCCTCCGGACCGACCGGCCACTCTCCGAGCTGGACCAGCTCGTACTCCGGCCCCACTCTCTCCCTGAGCCCGGCGTCTGAGAGCAGTCGGCGCAGAGCGTGTGTACATTCTACAACATAGCAGCACACTACCGGTGCCCCGAACCCCTGGGGCACTACTATTCTCCCGAAGTGACGCTGGATGAGATGTTCTATAGACACAGCAGTGACATATAGACACAGCTACGGCGTGAGTTAATGGTTTGCCGTGGTTAGCGCGCACAGTGCTGGGTGTCAGCGGCCGCCCGCAGTGGCGCCCTTTGGGGTCCGCGGTGTCTAATGCCGTTCGACGGTGTCGCTCTAGACGGAAGAGAATTGCACCCCCGCGGGACCGGCCGCGGTAGAAGCTATGTTGAGGACACTCCAAACACTCACACAACCACCGACCAGATCCGACCTGGGCCTGTCACGCGCCCAGCCTAATTGTTTTTATTTTTGGTTGAATTTGATTGATTGGTTGATTAATGAATTGATTAGTTAATTAATTAATTTATTGATTATTTTATTTTTAGGTTTAACTAGAATCGTTTCTAGAACTTTGTAGTGTATGCCTGCTTGTGTGTTGAATGTCTGTGTTCCCTGTTTCGGCCTCCCTCTCCCTATTTGCACCGGACGATCATGAGCCGGTTTAACGTACAACCTTTGCCTTTGCCTTGGCTTCCGCCTTCTGCTTTCTGTGCTGGACAACATTAGCCGGCTTAACCCGCGACTTACTGGGGGGAGGGGGGGGGGCTATTTTTTGCCCCCCCCTCCCGTTATTTTGCAAGAACTCCTAAACGAACATCAGTATGGTCACCAAACATGCAGTACCTTCTCTCATCAATTCTACACATGTTGGCAAAAGGAAAAATATGAAGTTATGATAGGTCAACCGGGAATGACGTCATGTTCTTCGGTTTGTGTTGCAAACTAATGGTTTGCGGAGAATGCTGCCAAAGGTACGATGTTTGAGATAAACTCTATTGTCTTAAACCAAATTACTGACAATAGACCGGGCTATGAAAATGCTTTCTGGGATTTGTGATTTTTTATATATTTTTTTTTTAGAAATCCAAATACATTTTTTTAAACAAAATTTTCAATAAAAAAAACACTTATCCAAAAACCGGATTATATGTGATCGAGACGTGTTCGGTGAATATGTGTACCAAATTTGAAGTCGATATCTTCAAAAATGACTGACACTTATGACCTTTAAATGACCAAAATCGACCACCTCCGACCACCTCTCTGCATTACTATGCATAAAAAACGCATTTACGTTTTTGCTTTTCACTTCTATTTATATGGAACAAACAATGTTTTAAGGTCATTTCTCTCGTTCTGGACGAAAAACAAACTAATAAACCTGTGTTACAACGCTTAATGACCGTAATCTGCAGTTTGACCTCGTGACCTCGGATGACCTTGACCTGACCCAAGGTAATAAACAGCTTAGAAAGGTACTTAGAAGTGTCAGACACACGAATCATACCGATTTATCGACTGCTTATGCGTTTAATATCGCAATTTCGCGCGACAATTCCATCCATCGAGACCTTTTGACACGGTCAAACATTTTGTACCTGACCTGTGACGTCATCGGTAACCCCAAGGTCAAAAATATTATGTTTCCCTTGATAAATTTCCCAGGGCTATCGAATGCCGTTTGCATATTTACATTCGGTTCAGTAGTTCCGGAGATCCGAGGGGGGGAATAGCCCCCCAATAAATCGAGTTATGAAATATACCCCAGTAACTCGCGGGTTAACGTAACATTAAAACAGTTTACCTGGCTAAATCGCCAGTTAACTTTTCCCTCGGCAATAGCCTTCCGGCTAGTTGGGAAGAAAACAAACTCCCTCTGCGGTCCACAGTGGCGCCCTCAGTGTCGCTAATGCCGTTCGACGGTGGCGCCCTATGTGGCCAGCAGTGTCGCTAATGCCGTCGACGGTGGCGCCCTCTGCGGTCCGCGGTGTCGCTATTGCCGTTCGACGGTGGCGCCCTCTGTGGCCAGCAGTGTCGCTAATGCCGTTCGACGGTGGCGCCCCCTGCGGCCCGCGGTGTCGCTAATGCCCCGACGGTCAGCCACACATTGCTGAGTGTGCTCCATTCCTGAGATAGAGGTCATATACATACAACATAACTCGCTGCACACGTTTCCCGGGAGTGTATATTCAAAGTCGGACAGGTAGACGGCAGAGAATTGCACCCTCGCGGGACCGGCCGCGGTAGAAGTTATGTTGAGCACACTCCAAACACACACACAACCACTGACCAGATCCGACCTGGGCCTGTCACCCGCCCCGCCTAGTTGTTTTTATTTTGTGCTGAATTTGATTGATTGATTGATTAATCAGTTGATTAAATGATTAATTAATTAATTAGTTTTGTATTTATTATTTTATTTTAATTTGAACTAGAATCGTTTTTACTTTTTAGTGTATGCCTGATTGTATGTTGAATGTCTGTGTTCCCTGTTTCGGCCTCCCTCTCGCTTTTTGCACCGGACGATCATGAGCCGGTTTAACGTAAAACCTTTGCCTTTGCTCTTGCCTTCTGCTTTCTGTGCCGGACAACATTAGCCGGCTTAACGTACAGACTTGTCAATGATTCAATGTGAATCGACTACTTTTGATTGAATCATTTTTATTTCAAATTAATGACTCATGAATCGATTCACCTCATGTGCAAACCTGTTGTGAGTCACTGATTGAATCATTCATACAGAGAAAATAGGCTGATTGAATCATTCATTGCTCAAAGAATCATTCTTTTTTGGTCGAACAGCTCAAACTGTCCACAAAATATGTCAGCGGCCCAGCATTCATCTGTGCCCTGTGGACAAACCAGGCACTTAATGGCCAATTATATGAGCTTTGTGTCCTGAGCTGTAGCCTGTAATTCATATATGCGTAAAAAAGCGAGGCTTTGTGTCCAACTCCAGTGGACACAAAGCCACTGTTCAATCAGCCCTAACTAGGTGAATACCTTGGAACTGGTAGGGTTAGGGGTAGGTACCCAAATACTTAGAAAAGGTAACTAACTCATACTTTGGTTCATAAACCACACAGTACACGTACACCTTCTTCACACGAAAAATTATCAAAAGGTACCCACCTTTTCTTAATTTCTAGGCTATACCATATCAAAAAAACTAAATCATAAACAAACATTTGCATGACCTCCGCATGTCCCAAATATCACTGTCGCATCGGCGCCGCTTTATTCCACATGCTTTATAAAGAATAATACCTAATGCAAAATCAAAATAAATTTACATTCGCTTAAAGAAGTGAAACGTGAAGTCATTAATGCTTTTGGAACTTGGAATTTGCAATTATAATAAATATTATAAATATCATTTTATAATCAAAATAAACAACACGCGTGTCCAATTGGCTCACATTCACATTCGGAAATACATTCGCGGACTATTTGGATTGGCTTCAAAATTGGTACACAGATAGATCACGACCTAGTGATCATTCTGGTAAAATCTTAGAGTCGCACATTTAAAATCAAAGGAGTTAGAGCAGGTCATATGTTTAAGGTCAAACAGCAGACTATTCTGCATGAAAATTATGAAAATTGCTAAATGCATGAAAATTGGCACACAGGTAGAGCATGACCTCCCTATCACGCTCATAAAATATTAGAGTCGCACATTCAAAATCAAAGGAGTTAGACAAAGGAGTCGACACTTCCCTTTAATGTTGAGTGATTGAATCAAGATTGAATCATTCATTATAGTAATGTTGAGTGATTGAATCATGATTGAATCATTCATTATGGTAATGTTGAGTGATTGAATCATGATTGAATAATTCATTATGGTCCGTGAATCACTGAATCGACTCATGACAAATATGAATCATTGACAAGTCTGTTAACGTAACGTCAAAACATCTAACCTGGCTAAAATCGCCAGTTAACTTGCCTCCGACAATAGCCTTGCGGCTAGCTGGGAGGAAAAAAGGGAGCGTCCGGCCTCCGGCTGACCGCTCCTGCTCCTCTGACGTCGCCTTTCTCTTCTGTGACGTCACTTTTCGCTGCTCGTCTGACGTCACCTCTCGCTGCTCATCTGACGTCATCTCTCGCTGCTCCTCTGACGTCACCCTTCTATTTTCCTGAGACGTCACCTCACTGCTGCTCGGCGGACTCTTCAGCCGCCTCCCTCCTGGCCAGCGACAGCAGACCGTCCAGGAACCGTTTGTAGCGGCGGGTGTTGCTGTGAATGACCACAGACAGCCGGTTAGCGGCTGGCCAGAGCGAGCTTACTTACGGGGAATAACTCGGGCCGGGCTTAGTAGCAGGGAGCTCTGGACTACAGACCCCTCCGTACCTCACCCTGTCCCTGTCTCACCTGGCCACCAGCTTGAGGCGGCACTCCATGAGCGGGTCCCCTGCGTACAGACCCCTCCTACATATCACCCTGCCCCCGTCTCACCTGGCCACCGGCTTGATGCGGCACTCGGTGAGCGGGTCCCCTGCGTACATACCCCTTATACATCTCTCACCTTGTCCCTGTCTCACCACCTGGCCACCAGCTTAAGGCGGCACTCGGTGAGCGGGTCCCGTGCGTTCAGACCCCTTCTACATCTCACCCTGCCCCCGTCTCACCACCTGGCCACCGGCTTGAGGCGGCACTCGGTGAGCGGGTCCCCTGCGTACAGACCCCTTCTACATCTCACCCTGCCCCCGTCTCACCACCTGGCCACCGGCTTGAGGCGGCACTCGGTGAGCGGGTCCCCTGCGTACAGACCCCTTATACATCTCTCACCTTGTCCCTGTCTCACCACCTGGCCACCAGCTTAAGGCGGCACTCGGTGAGCGGGTCCCGTGCGTTCAGACCCCTTCTACATCTCTCACCTTGTCCCTGTCTCACCTCCTGGCCACCAGCTTGAGGCGGCACTCGGTGAGCGGGTCCCGTGCGTTCAGACCCCTTCTACATCTCTCACCTTGTCCCTGTCTCACCTCCTGGCCACCAGCTTGAGGCGGCACTCGGTGAGCGGGTCCCCTGCGTACAGACCCCTTCCCCCTTCTACATCTCACCCTGCCCCCGTCTCACCTCCTGGCCACCAGCTTGAGGCGGCACTCGGTGAGCGGGTCCCTTGCGTACAGACTCCTTCCCCCTTCTACATCTCACACCCTGCCCCCGTCTCACCTCCTGGCCACCGGCTTGAGGCGGCACTCGGTGAGCGGGTCCCCTGCGTACAGACCCCTTCCCCCTTCTACATCTCACCCAGCCCCGTCTCACCTCCTGGCCACCGGCTTGAGGCGGCACTCGGTGAGCGGGTCCCCTGTGTACACCCCCCTTCTACATCTCTAACCTTGTCCCTGTCTCACCACCTGGCCACCAGCTTGAGGCGGCACTCGGTGTGAGCGGGTCCCCTGCGTACAGACCCCGTCTACATCTCACCCAGCCCCCGTCTCACCTCCTGGCCACCGGCTTGAGGCGGCACTCGGTGAGCGGGTCCCCAGTGTACTCCTGAGGGCAGTAGCAGACGGCCTTGTGGTTCTTGACGTTGCAGAGCGCGTTGGTGCCGCAGACGTTGCCGCCGGCCTCACTGAGACACGGGTTGCGGCAGTGGTAGCCGTAGCAGGTCTGGCTGGAGCGGCAGTCTGAGCTGGTCTGTGTGTTTGCGTGGGGGGGGGGGGGAGGAGGGGTATGCAGTGTCAGCACGCCGGGCTGGGTGACGGGGGAACGGCCAGTGGTGGCGAGAAGGCCCAGTACATACAGCTGTCACCAGGTAACTCTGGGCGGCCGAACGCCAGCTGGCACGAACATCGGTGGACAATCGACATTCTAACCGAGCAGCTAGGTGTTCAAACACGCGGGACAATGACGCTAGGTTGATTTCAAAAGCTTAATTAATAATAGGAAAAAGGGCTTGATATGCCATGCCTCTGCCTAACAAAGCAGGAACCCCATGTTTCCCCGCCCCGGTCCTGTTACCTCGCACTCTCCCCGCTGGCAGAAGGTTAGCGCGTCTCCGAAGTAGCCGGTACTGTGGTACTGTGGTGTCCCGGCCCGGTCCTTTTACCTCACACTCTCCCCGCTGGCAGAAGGTGAGCGCGTCTCCGAAGTAGCCGGTACTGTGGTACATGGTACTGTGGTGTCCCGGCCCGGTCCTGTTACCTCACACTTTCCCCGCTGGCAGAAGGTGAGCGCGTCTCCGAAGTAGCCGGTACTGTGGTACTGTGGTACTGTGGTGTCTCGGCCCGGTCCTGTTACCTCGCACTCTCCCCGCTGGCAGAAGGTGAGCGCGTCTCCAAAGTAGCCGGTACTGTGGTACTGTGGTGTCCCGGCCCGGTCCTGTTACCTCGCACTCTCCCCGCTGGCAGAAGGTGAGCGCGTTTCCGAAGTAGCCGGTATTGTGGTACTGTTACCTCACACTCTCCCCGCTGGCAGAAGCTGAGCGCGTCTCCGAAGTAGCCGGTACTGTGGTTCTGTGGTACTGTGGTGTCCCGGCCCGGTCCTGTTACCTCGCACTCTCCCCGCTGGCAGAAGGTGAGCGCGTCTCCGAAGTAGCCGGTACTGTGGTACTGTGGTACTGTGGTGTCCCGGCCCGGTCCTGTTACCTCGCACTCTCCCCGCTGGCAGAAGGTGAGCGCGTCTCCAAAGTAGCCGCGTGGACAGGTGCAGACAGGTCGCGGCTCGCCTGTATTGTCTGTGCCCGGGTTACAGTTGGCGTTCTGGCCGCACGGGTTCGTCGAGCACAGGTCCTCTGCCGGGTCAGACGGGGGTTACGCGCTGTCCGTAGCCTATGTTATGTTGAGATCGATCGTTCAAAGTCACCTTGCCGGACATGTTAGAATGCAACGCTGGTCCGTGCACTATTCTAGAGGCGATATACTGATATATTTTTGTGTCATCATACATGAAGAAAACCTGGTTAACCCTCGCCCTACGGGTGTGTGTATGTGTGTGTGTGTGGGGGGGGGGGGGGGGCTGACAGGCCCACTCTTGAGTTTATTTTCTTGAATACCTTTTTACACATGCGGCGCATCTTTCTGAAATTTTCAGTAGCTGCGTTAACAACAATTATACGTATCCTATCGAAATTTGAAGTGTATATGTAGCGGGGTTTTGCCGCGGTTGTCCGCCCGTTCCGGCGGGTAGCGGTGGTGGGTTACCGGCCGAGACCCGGTTGGTGTTTCTGGGTGACAATTTCGACCCCTTTCGTGGTGGTACGTGAGGCTCAGCTACCCGGGCAGAACAACCCAGCCCGCACATAACATATTTTCGAAGGCAGGTCAGTCTTTGGCGAACACATAGGCCACCCCACTGCTCGGGTGTCGGGAGGGGACATAAGAGTGATTTGGAGACTTTATCAACGTGACAGGGTCCAATTTTCCGTCCATGAGCCAATATTATTGCACTGTCTGATCTATACTGGGTTTACCCTGTGCGTGGTCCATTGGCGACACGGCCAGCGAAGTTTGCAACACGGCGACACCATGCTTTATTTGTCTCTGGATTTAACCTAGCTACATAGTCATCTTCCATTCCCTCATTCATTCTTCTCTGAAGTTTTCCTTACACTTACACTCGACTAGCTAACAAACATCAGGGCGGCGCCTCCCTGACCCCTCCCTTTTTCCTATTCCCTCCAGTGACGCGTAGCACTCCGCTGTGCGGGAAGCTTCGTCAGTCCTGTGGCGTGGTTAGGCCTCCATAGACACTTCGTGCTTAACTAAGCCAAAGACAGAATAACGAACATGGTAAAGTAATTTCTAGTTCCCCTGGGACACTTCTCTCGTGTCGTCCACTAGAAAACCCGCTGTTGTAGCCTTTACTGTGGTTGCCTAATAACGAGCGCTCACGTCTTATTGCGCATTCCCAAGGCGTCTTCTGATACTGCCACAGCAGCCTACTAAAAACCGAAGTCTCACTGCCGGAGCTACCTGGCTCACTGCGGAATAAATCCCGTCTAACTGTAGTCACCCGACAAATGAGATGGACATAATGTTTCCCGTCGCCCTGCCAGTGATGCACCCGGGCTGCCACGGGGCCTACTATCCTCCGAGGTCGTGATCCTGCAAAGCTCTCCGCGACCAGCGACTTAAGAGTTTCAGCTCCCAGGGCGTCACAAGGGACATATCCTAAATCCTCCGAGGTCGTGATCCTACGGAGCTTTCGCTCCCAGGCTTCACGAGGGACTTACCCTAAACCCTCCGAGGTTGTGATCCTGCGAAGCACTCCGCGACTAGCGACTTAAAAGTTTCAGCTCCCAGGGCGTCACAAGGGACATATCCTAAATTCTCCGAGGTCGTGATCCTACGGAGCTTTCGCTCCCAGGTCTCACGAGGGACTTACCCTAAACCCTCCGAGGTTGTGATCCTGCGAAGCACTCCGCGACTAGCGACTTAAGAGTTTCAGCTCCCAGGGCGTCACAAGGGACATATCCTAAATTCTCCGAGGTCGTGATCCTATGGAGCTTTCGCTCCCAGGTGTCACGAGGGACTTACCCTAAACCCTCCGAGGTTGTGATCCTGCGAAGCACTCCGCGACTAGCGACTTAAGAGTTTCAGCTCCCAGGGCGTCACAAGGGACATATCCTAAATTCTCCTTGGTCGTGATCCTACGGAGCTTTCGCTCCCAGGTGTCACGAGGGACTTACCCTAAACCCTCCGAGGTTGTGATCCTGCGAAGCACTCCGCGACTAGCGAATTAAGAGTTTCAGCTCCCAGGGCGTCACAAGGGAGATATCCTAAATTCTCCGAGGTCGTGATCCTACGGAGCTTTCGCTCCCAGGTGTCACGAGGGACTTACCCTAAACCCTCCGAGGTTGTGATCCTGCGAAGCACTCCGCGACTAGCGACTTAAGAGTTTCAGCTCCCAGGGCGTCACAAGGGACATATCCTAAATTCTCCGAGGTCGTGATCCTACGGAGCTTTCGCTCCCAGGTGTCACGAGGGACTTACCCTAAACCCTCCGAGGTTGTGATCCTGCGAAGCACTCCGCGACTAGCGACTTAAGAGTTTCAGCTCCCAGGGCGTCACAAGGGACATATCCTAAATTCTCCGAGGTCGTGATCCTACGGAGCTTTCGCTCCCAGGCTTCACGAGGGACTTACCCTAAACCCTCCGAGGTCGTGATCCTGCGAAGCACTCCGCGACTAGCGACTTAAGAGTTTCAGCTCCCAGGACGTCACAAGGGACATATGCTAAATTCTCCGAGGTCGTGATCCTACGGAGTTTTAGCTCCCAGGCTTCACGAGGGACTTGCCCTAAAATTTCGTCCGAACTCGTGTGTCAAGCGTATAAGGTACGGTCTCGCCGGCTTATTATCCCTGACATCACGAGGGGCCTGAAGCCTCGGTTCCACCAGTCTCTCGCTAGGATGTCCCAGCCCGTCCCACTGGGGCGTTCTCGATCCCCCAAGAGCATCTGGCT
>JAXIVJ010006454.1:0-50000 GCA_036785665.1 Chirona hameri | reverse complement strand
GTGGGTGGGTGGGTGGGTGGGTGGGTGGGTGGGTGGGTGGGTGGGTGGGTGGGTGGGTGGGTGGGTGGGTGGGTGGGTGGGTGGGTGGGTGGGTGGGTGGGTGGGTGGGTGGGTGGGTGGGTGGGTGGGTGGGTGGGTGGGTGGGTGGGTGGGTGGGTGGGTGGGTGGGTGGGTGGGTGGGTGGGTGGGTGGGTGGGTGGGTGGGTGGGTGGGTGGGTGGGTGGGTGGGTGGGTGGGTGGGTGGGTGGGTGGGTGGGTGTGTGGGTGTGTGGTGTGTGTGTGTGTGTGTGTGTGTGTGTGTGTGTGTGTGTGTGTGTGTGTGTGTGTGTGTGTGTGTGTGTGTGTGTGTGTGTGTGTGTGTGTGTGTGTGTGTGTGTGTGTGTGTGTGTGTGTGTGTGTGTGTGTGTGTGTGTGTGTGTGTGTGTGTGTGTGTGTGTGTGTGTGTGTGGATTACGTTTGCCTACCAATATTTCGTGGGGGGGGGGGGGGGGGGGGCAATTGCCCATTTTGCCCAGCCATAGATCCGCCACTGATTCTGAAAGAATTGGCCTTATCAAATTAATATTCTCTGAATAGGAAGCATTTGTATATTTCCCATTTACTTATAATGGGGAGGTCACGGAATTGACCTGATCTTAGGTCACGAATACACAAATTTTAGATAAATTAATTGTAGGTACTTATGACCTTATGAAATCCTGCAAGTTTCAAATCTCTCGGACAAACACCGTGACTTTGGCAAGACCACACACATTTTTGGAGTTAAGGTCACTTGACGTAACCTGTCAAGGGCGGATTCAGGATATTTTAGGAGGGGTGGCCGCATGCCAATTTAGGGGCGCCTTCCAAAGAAAGGGCGCCGTCACTGACTGAAAGGGCGCCGTCACTGGCCGAAAGGGCGCCGTCACTGGCCGAAAGGGCGCTGTCACTGGCCGGAAGGGCGCCGTCAATGGCCGTAAGGGCGCCGTCACTGGCCGAAAGGGTGCCTTGGGTCAAAAGGACCAGGTCATGACCTGTATGACCTGATACTCGGTAAGTTACTTTCAACAGGGCGCCCGAAAGGGCGTCCAAACGGTCCATAGGGACGCTGCGTGCTCACGGGCTGTCCATCCGGCGGCGCCCGGCGACAGACAGACCGTGGGGCGCCCTTCTGGCTGGGGGAGGGGGGGGGGGGGGATGGCCGCGACCGCTGCGGCGACCCCCTGGATCCGCCCCTGTAACCTGTTGACCTGACCTGAGATGACCCGAGGTAAAAAATGTCACACTATGTGGGTAATTGATGCCCAAACAGCTGTGCCAAATTTGGCAGCGCTGCGCGCCGCTATTTTTCCGCTATTCATCAAAAACAGGATGGGGCGGAAATCCCCCCCCCCCCCCGGCAGTGCGTGTGTTAAGTCAATATTGGTGACATAAGCGTGCCACTCCTCAGTCGATTTGTCGTGGAATGCTCCGTATGAGAAAAAACACAGAAAAATGAATCCTTTTCAGTGATATTTAATCCTCTCTGAAAACGAGGAGGGAATACGAACTACCCGTGCACTACTTTCAAACCACTATGTTTTTAGCAACAGACGTCAAACAGATATTGCCATAGATATGGGTACGGGTTCCCGCGGTCTGTTTATGTTGTATATACTCGGTGCAGACGCCGCTCACGTCACTCGTCAGCCGCGCGTGACGCAGCATTCGTCTGACGCGAGGAAAGGAAAATGTCAGTGATTTCCCACGTCACGCTCTGCATAGGAGCGTGACGTGGCGCTCCTATGCCCTCCGAGGGTCGGAGGCGACACTCGGAGGGGTTACAGACGATCACATTTAAAGGGCATCGTAATTGAAAGGTTATTGAAGTTAACGCGTTTTGGAAATATAAAGGTTAAGTTCTGTTAGTTATCAACAATTATGTGCTGCTGGTGTAAATATGCCCAGTTTGCGTCAGCAGTCTTCATGTTCAATCCACCGGGTTTTCCACCGGGTATCAATTTAAGTGTATTACCCAAAAATCATATTCTGGACAGATGTCATCAGAATAAAAACACACACAAAACCAAACGCACAGAAATGTGCAACAGGACATATACACACAGACAAAATACACGCATACAATATGCGCGCACTATGCAGTGGCCTAGAACGGTAGTCGATATTTAAATGACGCCTTTACCACAACGTCCGTAACCTGCTCGGGAAGGCTATTCCACACTGCAGCCGCTCTGTACTGCAGGGAGCGTCTAGCCAGCTCTGTCCTAACCGATGGCAGGTCCAGAGCATTTCGTTTTGCTCTGGTTCGCCTCTCGCTCACCTCCGCTCGCGGCTTGAATAGGGATATCAGGCACACGGGGGCGTACGGCGAAAACATGACATGGTGTACCAGCATCGCGTCCTTGTGTCTGATCGTGTCCTCAATCGACCTCCAGCCTAATCGTTTGAGTACAGGTGTGATGTGGGCACTACGCGGCGTTTTCGTGACCATGCGTGCAGCCCTGTTCATGACTTTTTGGAGTCGTTGGCGTTGCTTGGTACACAGAGCGCCCCATATGGGTACGACGACTGCGGTACCCATATGGGTATGGGTACCGCAGTACGACATAGGGGAATAACAAGGGTTTGCGCCAGCTTCGCTAGTGCAGATTGAGACAGTGATTGATTATGCTTGGCCAACGGAAACATAATTGTGTTACACTTTTGTGCTGTCTCACCTACATGCTCACCCCAGGAAAGATTGCGATCCATGGTGACCCCCAAATTTTTCATGGAAAAGGTAGGCGTCACCTCTGCGTCGCCCAGCGACAGAGTAACACTGGGGAGCTGCCGCTGCATCTGCCTAGTACAGAAAATGATGAACTGAGTTTTTGATGCGTTTAGCTTTAAATAATTTGCCCGGTACCATGCCTCCAGGCGCGACAAGTTCAGTTCAAGGGTGGCCATCCTTTGCGAAATCTCAGATATCTTGCTGGGCACCAAAATTTGACTGTCGTCTGCGTAGGTGATGATTTTACAATCAAGATGAGAGGGAATGTCGTTTGTATAAAGCAGGAACAAAATTGGTCCGGTCAAGCTACCCTGAGGGACGCCGGCGTCGATTCTTTGCACATATTTACCCCCTCGAACGCGCTGACACCTGTTTGACAAATAGTTCCTGAACCAGGTGGGGTCAATGCCGTACCATCCGAGTTTTTGGAGCAAGATAGGATGGCTTACGCAGTCAAACGCACTGGACAGGTCAAGCGAGGCACGAGACACAACCTCCTTTGCATCGATATGACTAGTGATAAACCCCATCGCCGTTCCTAGTGCCGTTTCCGTGGAGTGGCCAGGTAAGTATGCGTGTTGCGTCTCATTCAGAATATGGTTCGACAGCAGATATGGCATGAGCTGTGACATAACTATTTTTCGCACAGTTTTGATACGTTGCTTAAAAGTGAGATGGGCCTACAATTGTGCGGATCATCAGTGGCCCCCTTTTTATGGAGCGGTACAACAACAGCCAATTTCCACTCAGCAGGCACGGTCCCAGACACGAGACTGTAATTTATAACGTGCAGGAGGTGAGGTCCGACGACAGGGAGAACAGTTTTCAACAGCTGAAAAGATACTCCATTCTCACCACAAGCCCTACTGTTTTGCATTGCACTGGGCGCGCGAGACAACTCGGGCAGCGTTGCCGGTTTCAACGCGAAGGCAGAGCTGACAACGCGGGGCGGTCGCGGCTGCGCGGCACTGCCACTTGCCGCCACTCTGGCGCTAGCGTAAACATGGTACATGGTACATGGACAGTTTTGGACGGTGGTATCAGCGTAGCAAAGGTCAAAAGTCCCGTCGCTCAAACATTCACGATTCATCATTCATGTCCGTGACCTTTTGTAGGCCATCACATGCCTACGAAATATTCGTCCCACAAACCTTATTGTTATCACGTTCGTCGGGAAATGTACGATGTTGGATGATAATTCTGTTGAAGCCGTACTTGGTCACAATGATGAGGTTGGGAAGTGCAGAGCAGGGGCGGCGGATTGTGGGGGCAGGGTACCTAAAAGCCCCCAGTCGAAAATCCTGGGGACAAAAGGGTCATTTTGCCCCCCATATTTTAGTCGGCTCATTATCTCACGTTTTCAGCTGTGACGTATTTTTGTCCGATTTCGTCTTAACCAATCATAGACCTTATGCAATTATTTTGACGTGTGCTCTCGCCAGTGGCGGATCTAGGATTTTCTTAGGCCAGGGGCCGCAGGCCCGAGGGCGGCATATTTCCTCGGTGACAGGGGCGGCATGGCCCAGAGGGGCGTCAATATGTAAATTAAACGGCAGGGGCGTCGCCACCTTTTTTAGGAGGGGAGGGGGGGACGCAGTCACAGTCGCAGTTAACAACAAAATTGATCGGGGGGGGGGGGGGGGGGGTAGCGTCGGGTCGTCAGCGCGAAGACAAAAATGCGGGAGGGAGGAGTTTTTCCCCTAAATATCCCACCCCACACGCCCGCTGGGATATTCAGCCGAACACGAAGAGTCGTCACAAAAGGACACTATTGGCAAAAGGTCTACGAAAGCCGTGCAACACATGTTTTATTGGTTATTTTACACGTATAATTCGATAGTAGCAGCCATTTTCACAACCTGACCTTATACACTGACCCTCAGGTCAAGGTCAGGTCACGGGGGGGGGGGGGGCGTTATCTTCCGATCAAATTAGCTCTAAATGAGACGCATCTAAAGCATGCGCGAAGTTTTCAAAATAAGGCCACATGTCAGATCACAGCCAGGTCAAGGGTCAACATCGAGGTATTTGAGTTAATCGGCCATACTTTCCATGCAAAGCCTTAGATTGCGACTATTCTCGCACAAAGTGCTTTCAAAGGTATACATAATTTCCCACATAAGCGAAAGTCAAATTGTAAGCAAAGGTCAAGGTCAGGTCACAAAAGGTCACTATTGGCAAAAGGTCTACGAAAGCCATGCGACACATGTTTGCTTGGTTATTTTACACGTATAATTCTATAGTAGCAGCCATTTGCACAACTTGACCCCCATACA
The DNA here is from genome assembly GCA_036785665.1 of Chirona hameri. NCBI lineage: Eukaryota > Metazoa > Arthropoda > Thecostraca > Balanomorpha > Balanidae > Chirona > Chirona hameri. The sequence goes on along the minus strand of JAXIVJ010006454.1, from coordinate 44,975 downwards.
CTGACCCTCAGGTCAAGGTCAGGTCACATAAGGGAAAAAATTGAAATTGATTAATCTAAATAAAAAGGCATGGTTTTAGACAAGTTTTGTCTCAGAAATACAGCGGTGGCATGTATTTGTATGTATCTAAGGTCATTCTTATAATAAAAAATCAAGCCGCTATCTCGATTTTTTCTTTATAGGAATGGCCTCAGGACTGGAAATTTGTTATGTTTGGGCAGTGTGTAAAATACCTCCATATTATTTGGCTTTGCACAAGGGCGTAGGAACCTATTTCAAGTTGGTGTGGCAAAGGCAAATTCAAATCCTAAACACTTACACCGGGGTCGGGGTACCAAGGTCCAAGCCCATGTTGTTGAACTGAACCGCACTGAGCAGAATGCATTTTAATCAGCGCCAAGTAATTGTCATAGATGCGCCACGGATTCACTTCGGATTCCGGAGAAAGCCGACTGCTAATTTTCAACACCCATGAACACGGCGAGGTATATTGCGAGGTGGATTCGCTGAACATTTTCACACAAACAAATAATCACACCGATAATGGCGGTAATTTTGGTTAAAAATAACACTATTAATGGGTGTCAAGTAACCCCATAACGACATTATGGGTGTCTTCTCAACCATTTGGCTCGTCTTCATGTGGTGTCATTTAACCTTCTCAGCTCCGTTAACACTCTTACTAAGAGTGACATAACTGTGTCCGCGGTAAAAGCAATATTAAAAGGATCGTACTTTAGGCGCAACGTGCGACGACCGCCGAGTCGGACCAGAGCACCAGTGACGTCACGCTAATGAGCATTCGGGGCGCTAAAATCCCCGGATGACTCTACCTCTCTTATACGGCCTTGAATGTATTCATTATTGTCACTAGATAACGGCGGCCGCGAATTCCTTGTGCATTTGTGGACAGTACTTATTTACAAGGCCGTAATCCGTATAAGAATTAATAATTTAAGATTGAGTGAGTTACATTGGTTTTTGAACGGTGACGCATACATGCTGCTTGTGTGGGTCGAGGCGAACGTTTTTAAGTGAGTATTTGTTGGCCTAGCCAAAGAAAAACAATCCTTTCCAAATCAAATAGTTTATCACAGACTAATGAGTAACGTGTTCCAGATGATAGGTAAACTAACCTGCTTGGCCTCCCCACCTTTGGCCACTCAAGGGGTGATGGTAAGGTTATCATGTCCTGGCAGCGAATACCTGTCCTGTCCAACCAGTTAGCAAATTTATAACTTAATTTTAACATTTTCAAGGATGTGCTCATTGTCTTTCATACTAAGATGACTCAAGTTTGTATTCTTTTGCGATTATAATGTTTACCAACTTTGGCAATGAAGAACCTCATTTGCCTGCTTCTGCTCCTTTCTGACATGAATTCCCCCAAATAGCACTACTGCTGATCTGAGTTTCAATTTCTGCCACAGTGCCTGACAAGCTCTGCCCACTTTGCATAACAAAATTGACGTGTCAATGTAATCATGTCATGATTTCTCCTGTTTTTTTTCTTCAGCTTCAGCCGTCGCATGCTCAACTCTCCCCAGAACCAGGCACATCATCAGGTGCAGCTGCAGGCCTGTCTTCTACCTCGAAAAGGACTGCCCAACAGCCTCCTACTCCTTCTGCACCCCCTGCTGGCCGACCCAGACCTGATGTTGGCTGTGGTCTCACATTTTGGTACTGTGCTTATCGTGTGCAATATGGTGTTTAGCCAGCTTTATTCGACCAGGTCATGTACCTGCGCATTGTGAGACTGTATGTTTATTAAATAAAACCGACAATTACCATGTGAACTGTGTTCATGCGGCGCTGTGGATGACACTATATGTATGTATGTATGTATTGGTTCTATAATCCGTCCATGCAACATGGCTTTTCAGGAATAGCGTCAAGCACACAGTAAAAACAAAACACAGCAAAAGCACGCCAGAACGAACCGGCAAGATCGCCTTGCCGCCTCTAACCAGCTGCCTCCGGCCGTCCAGATAACTGCGTAACCAAGTCGGGTCGATCCCGTACCATCCCAGCTTGTTTATATTAGCATGTTCAGTTTTCAGGCAACTGATTGCTCTCAACGTAAACCAGCACATAATTTGACCATATTTATTAAACTGAATGATACAAGCTCAACATATTTGCGCATCACAATTACAAATATACAGGCTGCATAATTGTGCTACTGGCGTTTGCTGATTTACCCAATTTCTGAACTGGCAGTGTTGAACAGATAAATAAGCTCGTGTGTTGACCTGGCGAGCGCTTGAGAGTGAGGCAACGCACGCCTCGACAATGCAAAATCGTCAACGGTTTTTAGCCAACTGAACAATCCCAAAAGTAGAAAACTGAACTAAATCACAGTATTGCCAAATCCAACTGAAAATCTGTCCATCAGGCCGTAACAGGCCGAAGAGAGCCACTTCTGATCCGCTGCTGTATTTCACCGGGACGTTCAAATCACAACGGTATACCACTTGCGAGTGTAACAACTCCAGTCGCCAGCCGGGCGAACCAGCAGAGTAACAAAAGGCCCCGTGTCCACAGCAAACACCGTACCAAACCAGCCTCGACCGACGCTCCCGCCCAAACCCAAATCAGCACCCAACAGACCAAGGCCGTATATCAACAGACACTGTCGCGCATTCCCCCAGCCAAACCCAGCTGCTCGGCCACGCCCCTGCCACGTCGCCGGCGCCGCAAAGGTCCCACTCGCGCCAGTTTCCCCACCTGCCACGCCGCCCCATCACAGCCGATCACAGGCGGCACCACAGATGGCACTAGTGGCCGGCCGCCGAACCTGCGCACCTCACATTGCCGACAGATGGCACTGCCCACCGGCGACCGGCTGCTGAACCAGAGCTTCTAACATTGCCGACAGGTGGCCGGCCGCCGGCAGTCTCGCGCTGGTAATATCCAACACCCTCCCGCGGGCTGTTGGCACAAACTGAGCCATTGCGCCAATGAACTTATGCTTAACACAGAAAAATAACATTTCTCACGAACATATCGCACAATCACACAACCGCAATGCTACTTCACACAACATTGTAAACATCATTTCCGAGGCAGTGCCCAATGCGCATGATACCTGCGAAAGAGAATCAGGTAGGACACCCGGGTGAGGGAAGAGAGGATGGAAGGACTTCAAGACTATGAAGCCGCTGAACAGCTCTCGTCCTCAGACCACCATGCACCCTTACCTCCGCTGATCGGACCAAACCGTCCCTCCCAGGAAACACACGAGTGACCACTCCCATATCCCACTAGTCGGGGGGGTACCCCGCTCGTGCACCAGAACTGGTGACCCTACTTCCAACTTACCTTGCCCCTTACCACGCACTGCAGGTGGTAAGTTCCTCAAGTACTCCTCGGTCCAAGCAGCCCAGAATTTGGACAGGCGCATCTCGCGGATCCGAGCCCTGTCACTCAGCACCCGCGGAGTCACGGCCGACGGATCTTCAGCCACCTTGGCCTGAAAGCCAACACTACGCCCTATCAAAAAATGATTCGGCGTCAGAGGGCCCGGGCAATCCGGTGAATCGCCTTGAAAGGTGAGGGGCCGTGAGTTAATACACGCCTCTACCTCACATAGCACGGTCTCCAGTTCAGTTCGTGTCAGACAGCGCCTTCCTAGCGACTTCCGTAACGCTTCCTTCACTGACCGTACTAGACGTTCCCACCACCCTCCCCACCATGGGGAGAGAGGTGCTATAAACTTCCAACACGGAGAAAGCCGTCCGAAGTACTTCCGCAAGAGAACATCGGCACCTCTGAAGGTGGTCGCGTTGTCCGAATACACAGTCGAGGGCACTCCTCTCCTCGCCGCAAATCTGCGGAACGCCATCATGAAGTGCTGTAAGGACAGCGACTCAGTCATTTCTAAATGTACGGCACGTGTTACGGCGCAGGTGAATAAGCAAATGTACAGCTTCTTTCGCGGAAAGTCAACAGAAAACAAAGGCCCAGCAAAGTCAATGCCAGTGACCGCAAATGGGGCTGAACGGGTCGCCCTGTCCCGCGGCAGAGGGGCCGTCTGCTCTGAACCAGGCCGGGCGTCCTGCCAGCGGCAGGCCAGACAGCCACCAACGACCCGGCGAGCAATGGCTCGCAGCCCCAGCACCCAGAACTCAGACCTCACAGCCGTCAGCAAGGTTCCAACACCAGCGTGGTGCAGGAATTGATGCTGCTCCAGAACCAGCAGATAGGCCAAGTGGCCCCTTGGCAAAATAATAGGATGCTTTTCTTCATAAGACAGATCACTAAACTGCAATCGCCCTCGAACACGCAGCAGACCGTTAGACAGGAAAGGCGACAGTCTGTTCAGTGGCGAGCGGGCGGAAATCTCATTTCCCTGCTTCAAAGCTGTCACTTCGGCATGAAAACTTTCAGCCTGTGCGAGACGAAACAGAGTGTTTCGTGCATTGTCCATTTCTACCCCTGTCAGGTCCCGCTCGTTACAGTGACACTTGCCACGAACGTTCCCGATGAATCTCAGAGCCCATCCCATGACTCGGGTGGCCCTGTTCAACGATCCACATCTGTCAATGTCAATCACGTTCCCCTGAGCAGAAACACAATCACCTGGACTGCAGTCAGAACGCGGCGCCGCTGCGGCGCCCTGCAGCACCACATCGGAGGTCTCCGCTGCATCATCAGAACACGCGGACTTCAAGTCTCCGCCGTTAGAGGGCGCACACAGCGCCACGCCGCTGTCAAACTGTGCAGATGGCCTATCGTCACAGTCAGAACCCGCCAGCGGCGCGACAACTCGCTCAGAAGGGGCTGCCGGCACATCAGCCCTGAACAGATCACTTACCAGACATGCTGGTTCACCAGATGGTGCAACCATCTCCTCTCGGATCAACAGCTGCACCGACTCAGGGACGCTCTCCGGAGACACCGGCTCGCCGACATCTGGAGACGGCGGGTCGGCCAGACTCAGCCAGTCCGGACCAGAGAGCCACTGCCGAGACTCGAACAAGTCATCCGCCATCATACCACGAGTCAGCAGGTCAGCAGGGTTGTCAGAGGTGCTGCAATGACGCCAACAGACCACAGGCGTCAGAGACTGTATCTGACGGACTCGGTTGGCCACAAACTGCTTCCATCTCCGGGGATCCCCTCTCAGCCAACCGAGGGCGATCATCGAGTCGGTCCGACATGTACACGGGGTACTCTCGGGCAGGTGCAAAGCCTTACGTACCAGCTCAACCAGCTGAGCTGCCATCAAACAGGCCATGAGCTCCAGCCGAGGCACAGTTTGTCTCTTCAGAGGAGCCACTCGAGCTTTCGACATGACCATCGTCACAGAGAAGGACCCATCAGGCTGCATGATACGCAGGTACACCACTGCGCCATAGCCTTTAGGCGACGCATCTGCGAACACGTGCAGCTCCTTACGTGCGTCCGCAGTCCAGTCAGGCCCGTCTCCAGCCGAGTAGCAGCGTGGGATCTGGGCCTGCTGTAGCAGCTGAAGGCCGTCCACCCACCTCCTAAACAGCTCAGCATCGCCACCCTGAAGTGGTTCGTCCCATCCACAGCCACGCTCCCACAGTTCCTGGAACAGGCACTTTGCCTGCATCGTGAAGGGTGTCAGGAACCCCAGAGGGTCAAAAAGCCTGGCAATCAGACTCAACAAGACACGTTTTGTTGGGACAACGTCCTCAGGTAGGGGCTGACCCACAAAAGAGAAAGTGTCATCATCGGGACGCCAAGTCACCCCCAGCACTTTCACTCTCTCATCAGCAGAGCCACCATCAAGCTCATCGAAGAGAACAGGAGAGTTGGAGCGGCACTTAGCCAGCTCCATACCAGCGGCTCCCATGATAGAGCGCGCCTCCCTGAACATGGTCACGACCTCTGCCTCACTATCAGCTCCAGAAAGTAGATCGTCCATGTAAAAGTTTTCCCTCATCTCCTGGACCATGCATGAATCACTATACTGGGACAAATGCTGCTGAATAGTGGCATTCAGCAGAAACGGACTGCAAGCTACACCAAAAGTGACTCTCTGGAAGCGCATCACACGGACCCTATCTCCACAGCTCCACAGAAAACGGTGCACATCCTGATCTCCGCGAGTAAGCCTGACCTGCAAAAAGGCCTTCACGATGTCAGCAGAGAACCCGAAGCGCCATCTCCTGAACCTCAACAGGATCTCTGGAAGGCTGGGAATCATGGCCGGCCCAGTCTCCACACAATCGTTCAGGGACACGCCATTGTAGCCCCTGGCAGATGCATCAAACACAGGACGCACCTTCATCCCAGTGCTAGCCTGCTTTACCACTGGCCAGTGTGGCATGTAGTAAGTGGGGAACTCGGTACACAGCTCCTCACTCGGGACCTCACAAATCACACCAGAGGCCTCCATCTCACGCAAAACGCAGTCATACTTCTCCTTCAACAATGGATCCCTATCAAGCCTTCTGGAAAGGCTAGCAAGACGTGACTCAGCGGCCTCCCTGTTGTCCATCAGCTTGGACACTGATCCATCAGATTTCCAAGGCAGCTTCACAACATATCTGCCATCATCATAGGACACAGACTCTTTGAAATCCTGCAGCACATCAGGATCTGGAGTGCCCTCCAAGCCCGAGCCATCCAAAGACCACAGGTTCTTGCCCACAGGCACATCAGTCATGGTCAGCAGCTGACACGAGGCCATGCCTCCCACGGGTAGACTCCCAGGGGGTCCCTCAGCCCTACCGGACAAGACCCAACCAAAGACAGTTTCTTGAGCTACCAGGCCTTCCGTACTGCGGAACAGGCCAGCTCTTACCAAAGACCAAAACTGATCCTGCCCCACCAGGATGTCGATCATCTGATCCTGGTCGTCTGAGTAGCTGTCAGCTAGCGGCAGGTGGGAGAAGGTCTCCAGGAGCTGGGCAGGTACCCGAGGGCGTCTCAGAGGGGCACATATCACTGGCACGCGCACTGCCTCGAACCTGTGAACAGATGGCAGAGACACATTTGCTGCAGTAAGCTGTAACTCAAACTTATCATACACACCCTCACATCTGCCACCACCAAAGGCTGCGTATGTCATCTCTACAGAGCCTTTCCATGTGCCTTTCACCTTCTTTATAAGTCTTTCAGAAACAAAAGAGCGATCAGACCCACTATCCATGATCAACTTTGCAACCACTGGTTTCCCATCGCTCCCCAACACCTGCACACGTGCAGCGGGCAATAAGACCCGATCTCCCCCACTTTGAGAAGACAGTGAGACACCTTCACCACTCTTGGGCACATGGGAGCCGGGCTGCCCCCCAGCCGGAGCCTCAGTCCTAACCCGACCCCACTCAGATGCTGGATGACCCTCCCCCTGAAGGCAGCACAAGGTATGATGCCTGCCGTTACACTTCTTACATCTAACAGAGCACGATCTAGCCATGTGACCAGGCGACAGACAACAGAAGCACAGTCTGGCCACCTTGAGCTTCTCAAACCTCTCTCGACATGACAGTTTTAGCCACTCCCGACACTTATCTGTTTGATGCATAGCACCGCAGAACCCACAGGTGGCCTCTGTCGAGGCCTGAAGAGCAGCCGCTGCAGCAGGATTCTTCTCAGGAGATCGGAGCCCACCAGGGGGACAAGCAGGTCGGCCATCCGGTCGACCGCCAGGACGCCTTGAAGTAGACGACTGCCTCTGGGACCACTGCCTGGTGCTGACAGCAGCTGCAGTTTGGCCAGCCTGGCCGAGCTGGCAGTAGCTCCCAGACCTCTCTCTTCTCTCGATCTCAGATGACAGGAACTGAAGCAGGTACTCCAGGTCACCCTCTCTTCCCTCAGACCCTCTGGCCCACTCTAGTCTGACTTCTTCAGGGAGCTTAGCAAGCACCAACGGAGTCAGGAACATGCCATACTTCTCACCTTCCACCTCCAGTACTTGCAGGCTTCTGATGTGAACGAGAAGCACATCTTGAAGCTTGCGCAGGTCTTGGTTAATGTTCAGATTCAACAGTGCTTGAATATGAAGGAAAACAAGCTTTTCAGGTCGCCCAAACCTTTTCAGCAGCAGGTCACAGGCTGTCTTGTAGTTGGCACCAGTTAGTGCTAAACCAGCAATACATGACATGGCTTCTCCTCGTAGGAGTGACCTCAGATAGGTAAGCTTTGAGACATCAGGAAGGTCCGCTTCGTCCACGCAGGAGCAGAAGGACTCCCAAAACAATGGCCATTTCTCCACATCACCATCAAATGTTGGCAGATGTAGCTTTGGTAGCTTCATTTGAGCAGAATGTGAAGCAGCACTGCTCTCAGCATCAGAAGCGACCTTCAAGGCCTTACCAAATCGGGCTCGTAAGCTCAGAAATCCGTCACGGAAAACGCCAGACTTCTCAATATCATCAAGAAGCTTGTCCTCATCAATAGTTGCTTCTACAGCTAGCTGAGCCGCATCAAAAGCATCCAGCCGTCTCACGAACTCACTTTCCACGATGGCTGCCTCTAGACGCCAGTCCTCTGACTTTGTGTCTTCTTGCTGCAGCAGAGTCTCCAGCTTTGACGCCGCACGAGACAGCCAGCCCTTAGCAGCGACCCTGGCTCTCTCCGCCATCCCTGGTTTCACGGCACCAAATCCTGCAGAAGATCTAAATGTCCCTAGTTTCGGCACCAAATATTGCCAAATCCAACTGAAAATCTGTCCATCAGGCCGTAACAGGCCGAAGAGAGCCACTTCTGATCCGCTGCTGTATTTCACCGGGACGTTCAAATCACAACGGTATACCACTTGCGAGTGTAACAACTCCAGTCGCCAGCCGGGCGAACCAGCAGAGTAACAAAAGGCCCCGTGGCCACAGCAAACACCGTACCAAACCAGCCTCGACCGACGCTCCCGCCCAAACCCAAATCAGCACCCAACAGACCAAGGCCGTATATCAACAGACACTGTCGCGCATTCCCCCAGCCAAACCCAGCTGCTCGGCCACGCCCCTGCCACGTCGCCGGCGCCGCAAAGGTCCCACTCGCGCCAGTTTCCCCACCTGCCACGCCGCCCCATCACAGCCGATCACAGGCGGCACCACAGATGGCACTAGTGGCCGGCCGCCGAACCTGCACACCTCACATTGCCGACAGATGGCACTGCCCACCGGCGACCGGCTGCTGAACCAGAGCTTCTAACATTGCCGACAGGTGGCCGGCCGCCGGCAGTCTCGCGCTGGTAATATCCAACACACAGTTTGAACATTGGTCTTATAACACTGGTACTGTAACGGGGGTTTCGGCAACGAACCTTTGCTTTCTCCCTTGTCGGCTCCATCTCGCCTTACATAGCGCTTTTCTACTGCAAGTTGCCGCAGCCACAGCCACTTCGTTCCGACCCGTACATAGCAATTCTGGAGGCAGGTTAGTCAATCGGCGAGCACATAGGTCTCTACACTTCACGGATGAGGTGGTGGGGTTATAACGGGGGAATCTTTACTTTGTCCGTCACAATGGGACGGAACCCAATTGAACCATGAGCTGATACCTGTTGCCATCTGCAATTCTGGAGGATTCACCATGTCATGCGATCGATCAATCCCATGCAATAATTATGATTATTTTTGCTTCCGCTTCTGTGCATGCCCGTCACATTACTACGCTGAGAGCAGTCTCCCACTGGGTATGTTTTCCCGTCATGCATTAATTCATTCGAATATACATTCACTCACTCAATCATCCATCCCGTTCACACCATACGCTAACATTCAGGGCGGCTTCCCTGATCCCTCCCGTTTTCCTAACCCCTCCAGCGGTGCGTAGTACTGTAACGGGTCTGATCCCTCCCGTTTTCCTAACCCCTCCAGCGGTGCGTAGTACTGTAACGGGTCTGATCCCTCCCTTTTTCCTAACCCCTCCAGCGGTGCGTAGTACTGTAACGGGTCTGATCCCTCCCTTTTTCCTAACCCTTCCAGCGGTGCGTAGTACTGTAACGGGTCTGATCCCTCCCTTTTTCCTAACCCCTCCAGCGGTGCGTAGTACTGTAACAGGTCTGATCCCTCCCGTTTTTCTAACCCCTCCAGCGGTGCGTAGTACTGTAACGGGTCTGATCCCTCCCTTTTTCCTAACCCCTCCAGTGGTGCGTAATACTGTAACGGGTAGCAGGCGAAAACTGACCAGATGGTTGGTTTTCTCACAACTCCCAATAGCTTTGCCATCTACAAATTACTCCTTAGTCGTTCAATCATTGTTAACCGTACTTCAAGACCTTCCCGCTTCTCCGAAATTTAGTGGCCGGATCCGTGCCTAGAGCTCTCCATTTCCAATCCTGGAACAACACGTCTGATTGCGGATTACTTCTCCACCCAAAATCGTACCCAAACAATTGCTAGATCCGCCCCTGAAATCCTACTGTTGAACCGTCTTATTGCGGAACCAGGTTTTTCCATGACGTGCGAAACTGCCCAAAGCAGCCTACTAGAAAATCCGACTCACGTGGTCGACGCTATCTGACTAACAGCGGCGGTGCCGGCTTATCGCAGACGCCCGACGCGAACGTTGAGGACATAAGGTTTTCTGCCGCCGAGACATCCTATCCCTTCTCCGGCTGCCGCAGTACCTATCACTCCCCGAGGCCGTGGTTCCGTTGGAGTTACGCCTCCGCGACGGCGATTACTCTCCGGAATTCCGCGGTGGACATACCCTATTATTTCATCCGACAGTCGATATGTCTTTTGACATTTCGATGGCCCATTCTCCGGACTACCGGCGGCCAACATCCAGCTCGCCTAAAACATATCACGTTTCATCCACATCCTGATATCGAGCCGTCTATCCGGATTCCTCGAGTCCTCCCTTGATTTCTCGAAGTCGTCCTCCTGATTCCTCGAGCCCACTCATGATTCCTCGAGCCGTTCTCCTGTTACCTCGAGCATGATTCCTCGAGCCGGTCTCCTGTTACCTCGAGCCCTCCTTCGAAACTGCCGTCGCAGACTTACAAAATGACCAATCACGGGGTCGAGATTACCTGACTAATTGCAGCAGGAGCCCTGTCCGCCGTCTTATTGCAGTCACACGGCGCCACGCTAGGCATTTACGGTTACCTGGGCCTTTTCCCCCGGTCTCACCAGGCCCTAAACTCTCCGAGGCTGCGAGTCCGTCTGACCTAGGTTTTCGCGGAAATAGCTAGTCTCCTGGATTTTGCAGTGGACATAACTTACGATTTTGTCCGACGTCGGGATGTGCACGAATTAATGTGCAGCACTGCTGGCTCAGATTCCGCAGCGTTCCGATGGGCCTAACACTTCGTCAGCCTCATTCCCAGGCTCCCCCCCCCCCCGTTGACAATACCTTGCCCAGCCCCTCCTACTCCTGCAGGGCACCCACTTGGAATCAACCAGCCCCTCCTGGACCCTGCCAATCTACATAAACGCGTCTTACCGCGCGGGAGTTCAACAATATGACTAACAGGGACAAGAGCCACTTACATACATCTCTCCCTCTTCCTTCGTATCCCTTTTCCCGTTGATTTCCACTCCACCAGGAGTTTAACTTCTCGGTATACTTTAATTTCTGCTTTGAACCCCGTTTCACGGAACCATCCACTCTCTCCCTTCCAACTAACCCTTTGTAACCTCATGACCTGTTAGTGCAGTGATCGTGTCGAGAGGAATATATGTACGGGCAGGGCCGAAGGCACATATTGTCTATCCCTCATTCCAATATTCATCAATCGTCCCCGCTGTCAGTTTCATTCCTGCCGCTATTGTTTTACCGCCTCTGTCGGTTGCATTCGGCTTGCCAGGCTTATTTGTATTGCCCTCTGGTGATCTTTGTGCGTGCGTCTTCACGTGCGTTTACTGTAAGTGCGTATATCTGCATGCGTGCATGTATGTATGCTTGTATGTACGCATGTATGTATGTATATCTGCATGCGTGCATGTATGTATGCTTGTATGTACGCATGTATGTATGTATGTATGTATGTATGTATGTATGTATGTATGTATGTATGTATGTATGTATGTATGTATGTATGTATGTATGTATGTATGTATGTATGTATGTATGTATGTATGTATGTATGTATGTATGTATGCATGCATGTATGTATGTATGTATGTATGTATGTATGTATGTATGTATGTATGTATGTATGTATGTATGTATGTATGTATGTATGTATGTATGTACGTCTGTACGTCTGTACGTCTGTACGTCTGTACGTCTGTACGTCTGTACGTCTGTACGTATGTACGTATGTACGTATGTACGTCTGTACGTCTGTACGTCTGTACGTCTGTACGTCTGTACGTCTGTACGTCTGTACGTCTGTACGTCTGTACGTCTGTACGTCTGTGCGTCTGTACGTCTGTAAGTATGTAAGTGTGTAAGCATGTAAGCATGTAAGCATGTAAGCATGTAAACATGTAAGTATGTAAGTATGTAAGTATGTAAGTATGTAAGTATGTAAGTATGTAAGTATGTAAGTATGTAAGTATGTAAGTATGTAAGTATGTAAGTATGTAAGTATGTAGGTATGTAGGTATGTAAGTGTGTAGGTATGTAAGTGTGTAAATATGTATGTTTGTAAGTATGTACGTATGTAAGTATGTAAGTATGTAAGTATGTAAGTATGTAAGTATGTAGGTATGTAAGTGTGTAGGTATGTAAGTGTGTACATATGTAAGTTTGTAAGTATGTAAGTATGTAAGTATGTAAACTGTATAAGTGTCAATGTGTGCAGACATATATGTCCCGAATATCCACATGCTTTAGAGTCACACCTATATTGGCTTCCCTTGAATAATTATATTTACCGCTATTTTTGTTAACATGATTTGAGAGCATCTCGCAAACAAAATGACTGGTTTCGAGCAGGGGCTCCGTCACAGGGGGGGGGGGAGCATGTCCCCCCTGCCCCCAACATTTTCGGATTTTAACATTACGCCTATGGGCGTTGCATGGAAAGAATCGACTTCAGAATGCCTCAGTCCGCCCCCCCCCCCCCCAACTTTCGGAATGTGGCGGCGCCCTTGGTTTCGAGCGTTATTCCCGTGCCGTTTGTGAACTAAACCACTAAAAAGGAGACGTCTGACTGTTGAATTTCCTCGGTGAACAAAGCAATTTTAAAAATGAACCGTCAATAATGTCAACTATGGAAAAATGAAATCACCGATACGTACCTATATCAGTTCTGACAAAACGAACAAGAGATATTAAACACATCGTGATTCTCCATTTTGATGGGACTGATTGTTGTGATGTAGGTATGTCGTCGCATATTCTAGTAAATTTCAGTGTAACTAGTGTCACAATTCCAACTGGGAATAATTCACCCACCAAAAGGATCGGAATAAATTCATTAGTCATAATACAATTCAATGAGTTTAAGTCATTACTATGTCAAAATAATCGCCGAAGACAATTAAAAGGAGCAACGGGCATTTTCAATCAGACTACATTTATCAACAATTTACTCTACGTTCAGATGCACATAAAATAAACACGAAATTCCTCCAACATCTTATAATTTTATATGTAAATCAAATCGGACTCGCTTGTTAGGGTTCAATTCGCTGATGATATATCCAGACCAATTCTCCACAATTATGTCAGTTTAGCTGTCGAATACACGGTAAGTTTGATGCAGGCACTGTCCGAAAGTCGTATTTGCAGTATCGTGATTGTTCATTCCATCAGTCCTACCAGTAAAAAATATACGTCCACATATACAATGTATTATTTCTTACTTCAACCTAGCTAAATATATGTAAATTCGACCACAAGTGCGACGCACGCGACCATCATTAGTCATGTACAAAGAACTTGTCAATTAACGACGGCTTCACACCCAGACGGTCACCATCCCCTATACTCCTTTTAACCCTTTCTTCCCCCGACCCCCGTTAGCCGGTACGCGCCACCTGTCCGGCCGCGCGGCAGGGGACCGCACTCCAGATGGACCGGTAGGCCCATTCATAAGACCCAAATACCACACCTCAGCGACCCCCCCTGGCGTCCCGCACTGTCAGGGTCATCTCACTTTCATAATTACTTCAGATCGGACCTTCCCCAATTAGATGGCACCTCAGAATATTGATGGCGAAAAGGGAGCAGCTCAGAATGGGATAGAAAGAGGGGTCAGGGCATTTTAGGTTAACAGTGTTGCAGACCGATGTGTTGCCCAAAAGACTCGCCTGCCACCGTAGTTGTCTGCTGTCTTCTGAGTCTGGGTGCTCGGAAAATGAAGTCGGAAAAACTATAATGTCACTGTCAGGCTCTTGTTGCACCGGCCCAGTCCGGGCCGTAATGACCCGGAGCCGGGCCCGCAGCCAGCGCAGTGCTCCGACCACTCTCGCGGCTGAATCAGGACCGCTCTCTCGAACTGTCCCCGCTGAACTGTGCCCTCCAACTGTGTGCTGAACTGTCTTCTGCCTGTCTTGCTGTCTTGCTCTAGTTATATGCCGCCGGCGGGGTCAGTCTTTCACTGCGGTCCTCTTTGATCTCCGTCGGCGCCCTTCATTCCGTGGGTGCGCGGGGTTGGTTTGTCATCAGTCATATGTCCACTCCCACTCTTGTTTACTCGCAAGCCCCCCCCCCCCCTCCACAGGGGGCGCATGTCGTCACCGTTTGATGTTCACGACGCTTTAGTGAATATATCAATTTATCTTGGATGATTGATGCGAGCCCCCACAGGTTCGCATGTCGGCCACCTTTGATGTTGCCGACGCTTTAGTGAGTATATCAATTAGTCTTGGAGCATTGCCATCTTCTAGGGACGGCTGATGACGCCGCGTCGATTGTCCCGCAGTCTCACGTCGCCCCAGCTGTCCGCTCCCCTCGTGTTTACTCCAGTGCCCCCAATAGGGCGAGCATGTGCGTGTGACGGTTGTTGGCGGTAAGCCGAGCCAGCGGTCCGGTGTAGTCTGTGCCCTCATGTTTCACTAGCGCCCAGCTGCCCTCGTGTTTTTGCGGGTATGGTCGTCAGATGGACTCCCTACCCTCGGCCCGGCGCAGCATATTCCTGTCCGCCGTCTGGAGATCATCAAAATATTAAAATGTACTGTCATTACAGTACCAAATTAATTCACTGTTATACGGCCGGAGACATGACTGTTTATAGTTTACCATAGCAAAGGAGAAACCGATCCAGAGTATGCTGTCACTCTGCCAAGCCTGGCTCGGCACAGCGCTCTTCCTCCAGCACCTCAGCTGAGCCTGGCTGCATAAAGGCAACAATGACCACAAATTGTCAGTATCACATCATGCCTGATTCTGAAGCATGTCAAGTCTGCTTTTACGAAACCGCATGCAAAATATGTGTGATGATATGCCACTAGTATGACTGGTATGCCTCAATTTCATACAAATTAGGAATGAGCAGGTATTAAATCTGGAATGTGAAATACACTACCTTTGTATACACTTCGCAGCAGGTCACAAATGAAGCTTACATATATGTCTTTAGTATGCATAACAAATAACAGAACATGCAACAAAGATCACTTACTCTGACTCAGGAATGGGATAATCTTGTCGAGAACAACCAAATACACATTCAGTGCAAATCGACTCACCAAACAAATGCAGCGTAGCTGAAGGCGTTTTCCGGGAATGACGGATGGCCCACGACGGGCAGCCGTGACGTCACGTAGCGTTATAATTGGCCTCGGGATTGATCTGCTTCCTTCATGTTGAAAACTTCCAAAAAGTGTCTCTGGTTCCTACTTTGTAAGTTAATTTGTTCTTCAGGAAATACTTGAGGAAAATGACCGTTTTTCCGTTCGTTGACACAGACAACAAATCGCATCCATGTGACGTTACATAAGAAAGTGCTACCAGATGGCGTACCTGTTATGTGTATCTTACGGTGTGCATTATAAAACTGGGGGCGCACATAAAGCAGTACTGTTTACCTAATTTGATTCACCATAATATCGCGAGTTGTGACGCGTTTGTGACGTACATCTGAAAATGACGTCATGTATATTTTATTTCATGAATATCTCCACAGTTCTCGGGTTTTATGACAAATTAATAGCAGAATAATTATCTGAGTACTCTGTTTATTCA
The DNA here is from genome assembly GCA_036785665.1 of Chirona hameri. NCBI lineage: Eukaryota > Metazoa > Arthropoda > Thecostraca > Balanomorpha > Balanidae > Chirona > Chirona hameri. Next base: position 28,973 of record JAXIVJ010006454.1, on the reverse strand, counting down.
TTGTATAGCATTCGCTCGAATCTACCAAGGTCGACACTTCCCTTTAACTAATCCAATCCAGCTTCTTAGCATTTCTCCAGCGCGACTGGGACCGCATTGCCCATTTTCATATATACCCTAGTAAACCTGTTCTCGCGCACTGGCAGTCATCAGATCAACACACTCGCTTAAAATAAAGTATTATTGCTCGGCTTCTCGGTTAGGTTAGGGCACACCAAAATCACACACTCATACATCACAGCTCAATAACCGCCACCCATATGTCACAGATATCACACACGCTACACAGTCAACCACTTTCTCCTCACATGCCCATTATATCACACAGCACGACAACCAATATTACGTTACACAGCTGCTAATCGGCTGCCCCTAACACTTCCTATCCTGCTTGGTGACTCCCATCCTGATTTACTCACACTTCTGTATGATTTTCTCCATACAACAAGATTATAACTATTTATATAACGTCATAACATGGGGGTTTACTGTGCAATTTGGAAAAACGCACAGGTTTTCCCCTTGGCTAGGCTCCGGTTTTTATTAATTAGGACTTTTCCCGGCGGAATACACTACACATTAGGTCATCACACATTTTTACTTATTCAATTTTATGCTATCTTATTTTATATCATTTTTGTTCTTTACTATTATTATATTTTATCCCCAGGCCCAGGGAGCTTATGGCCGTCAGGCGTTACCTCCGTCAACACTTGATCACACCCCCACACCCTCATTGCTTGGCCCTTGGTCAGTGCAAGGGCCGGGTAGTGCAATTGGGCTCTCACTCACGGCATCGCACTGACCCACAATACCACTATCACTGCACACATTGCTGAGTCTGCTCCATTCCTGAGATAGAGACCAGATACATACAACATAACTTGCTGCACACGTTTTCCGGGAGTGTATATTCAAAACTGTCTATAGACGGCAGATAATTGCATCCCCGTGGGACCGGCCGCGGCAGAGTTGTGTTGAGCACACTCAGAACACCCACACTACCACCAACTAGATCCGATCTGGGCACACCAGATCTGATCTGGAATGTGCTCCATTCCTGAGATAGAGGCCAGGTACATCAACATAACTTGCTGCACACGTTTTCCGGGAGTGTATATTCAAAACCGGACATTTAGACGGCAGAGAATTGCACCCCCGCGGGACCGGCCGCGGTAGAAGTTATGTTGAGCACACTCCAAACACACAACCACTGACCAGATCCGACCTGGGCCTGTCACCCGCCCCGCCTAGTTGTTTTTATATTTGGTAGAGTTTGGTTTATTTTTGCCGGGGGCGTCCAGCCTCCGGCTGACCGCTCCTGATCCTCTGACGTCACCCTTCTCTTATGTGACGTCACTTCACTGCTGCTCGGCGGCCTCATCAACCACCCCCTGCTCCACCTCCCTCCTGGCCAGCGACAGCAGACCGTCCAGGAACCGTTTGTAGCGGCGGGTGTTGCTGTGAATGACCACAGACAGCCGGTTAGAGGCTGGCCAGAGCGAGCTTACTTACGGGGAATAACTCGGGCCGGGCTTAGTAGCAGGGAGTTCTGCGAGCCGCTACAGGCAGAAGAAACCCCACGTCACCACCACCTCCTGACCACCCGGCTGACGCCCCTTCTACATCTCACCTGACCAGCCGACTGGCGCCCCTTCTACATCTCACCTAACCACCCGACTGGCGCCCCTTCTACATCTCACCTCCTGACCACCCGACTGGCGCCCCTTCTACATCTCACCTGACCACCCGACTGGCGCCCCTTCTACATCTCACCTGACCAGCCGACTGACGCCCCTTCTACATCTCACCTACTGACCACCCGACTGGCGCCCCTTCTACATTTCACCTGACCAGCCGACTGACGCCCCTTCTACATCTCACCTACTGACCACCCGACTGGCGCCCCTTCTACATCTCACCTGACCACCCGACTGACGCCCCTTCTACATCTCACCTGACCAGCCGACTGGCGCCCCTTCTACATCTCACCTGACCACCCGACTGACGCCCCTTCTACATCTCACCTGACCAGTCGACTGGCGCCCCTTCTACATCTCACCTCCTGACCACCCGACTGGCGCCCCTTCTACATCTCACCTGACCAGCCGACTGGCGCCCCTTCTACATCTCACCTCCTGGCCACTCGACTGACGCCCCTTCTACATCTCACCTGACCACCCGACTGGCGCCCCTACCACATCTCATCTGACCACCCGACTGGCGCCCCTTCCACATCTCACCTGACCACCCGACTGGCGCCCCTTCTACATCTCACCTGACCACCCGACTGGCGCCCCTTCCACATCTCACCTGACCACCCTACTGGCGCCCCTTCTACATCTCACCTGACCACCCGACTGGCGCCCCTTCTACATCTCACCTGACTACCCGACTGACGCCCCTTCTGCATCTCACCTCCTGACCACCCGACTGACGCCCCTTCTACATCTCACCTGACCACCCGACTGGCGCCCCTTCTGCATCTCACCTCCTGGCCACCCGACTGGCACCCTTTCTGCATCTCACCTCCTGGCCACTCGACTGACGCCCCTTCTACATCTCACCTGACCACCCGACTGGCGCCCCTTCTACATCTCACCTGACTACCCGACTGACGCCCCTTCTGCATCTCACCTCCTGACCACCCGACTGGCGCCCCTTCTACATCTCACCTAACCACCCGACTGGCGCCCCTTCTACATCTCACCTGACTACCCGACTGACGCCCCTTCTGCATCTCACCTCCTGACCACCCGACTGACGCCCCTTCTACATCTCACCTGACCAGTCGACTGGCGCCCCTTCTACATCTCACCTCCTGACCACCCGACTGGCGCCCCTTCTACATCTCACCTGACCACCCGACTGGCGCCCCTTCTACATCTCACCTAACAACCCGACTGGCGCCCCTTCTACATCTCACCTGACCACCTGTCTGTCGCCCCTTCTACATATCACCTCCTGGCCACCCGACTGACGCCCCTTCTACATCTCACCTGACCACCTGTCTGTCGCCCCTTCTACATATCACCTCCTGGCCACCCGACTGACGCCCCTTCTACATCTCACCTGACCACCTGTCTGTCGCCCCTTCTACATATCACCTCCTGGCCACCCGACTGGCGCCCCTTCTACATCTCACCTCCTGACCACCCGACTGGCGCCCCTTCTACATCTCACCTGACCACCCGACTGGCGCCCCTTCTACATCTCACCTCCTGGCCACCCGACTGGCACCCTTTCTGCATCTCACCTCCTGGCCACCCGACTGGCGCCCCTTCTACATCTCACCTGACCACCCGACTGACGCCCCTTCTGCATCTCACCTACTGACCACCCGACTGGCGCCCCTTCTACATCTCACCTCCTGACCACCCGACTGGCGCCCCTTCTACATCTCACCCGACCACCCGACTGGCGCCCCTTCTACATCTCACCTCCTGGCCACCCGACTGGCACCCTTTCTGCATCTCACCTCCTGGCCACCCGACTGGCGCCCCTTCTACATCTCACCTGACCACCCGACTGACGCCCCTTCTACATCTCACCTGACTACCCGACTGACGCCCCTTCTACATCTCACCTGACCACCCGACTGACGACCCTTCTACATCTCACCTGACCACCCGACTGACGCCCCTTCTACATCTCACCTGACTACCCGACTGACGCCCCTTCTACATCTCACCTGACCACCCGACTGACGCCCCTTCTGCATCTCACCTACTGACCACCCGACTGGCGCCCCTTCTACATCTCACCTCCTGACCACCCGACTGGCGCCCCTTCTACATCTCACCTGACCACCCGACTGGCGCCCCTTCTACATCTCACCTCCTGACCACCCGACTGGCGCCCCTTCTACATCTCACCTGACCACCCGTCTGGCGCCCCTTCTACATCTCACCCTGCCCCTGTCTCACCACCTGGCCACCGGCTTGAGGCGGCACTCGGTGAGCGGGTCCCCTGCGTACAGGCCCCTCCGTACTTCACCTTGTCCCCGTCTCACCTGGCCACCGGCTTGATGCAGAACTCGGTGAGCGGGTCCCCTGTGTACACACCCCTTCTACATCTCTAACCTTGTCCCTGTCTCACCACCTGGCCACCAGCTTGAGGCGGCACTCGGTGTGAGCGGGTCCCCTGCGTACAGACCCCGTCTACATCTCACCCAGCCCCCGTCTCACCTCCTGGCCACCGGCTTGAGGCGGCACTCGGTGAGCGGGTCGCCAGCGCACTCCTGCGGGCAGTAGCAGACGGCCTTGTGGTTCTTGACGTTGCAGAGCGCGTTGGTGCCGCAGACGTTGCCGCCGGCCTCGCTGAGACACGGGTTGCGGCAGTGGTAGCCGTAGCAGGTCTGGCTGGAGCGGCAGTCTGAGCTGGTCTGTGTGTTTGCGTGGGGGGGGGGGGGGGGAGGAGGGGTATGCAGTGTCAGCACGCCGGGCTGGGTGACGGGGGAACGGCCAGTGGTGGCGAGAGGGCCCAGTACATACAGCTGTCACCAGGTAACTCTGGGCGGCCGAACGCCAGCTGGCACGAACATCGGTGGACAATCGACATTCTAACCGAGCAGCTAGGTGTTCAAACACGCGGGACAATGACGCTAGGTTGATTTAAAAAGCTTAATTAATGATAGGAAAAAGGGTTTGATATGCCATGCCTCTGTCTAACAAAGCAGGAACCCCATGTTTCCCCGCCCCGGTCTTGTTACTTCGCACTCTCCCCGCTGGCGGAAGGTGAGCGCGTCTCCGAAGTAGCCGGTACTGTGGTACTGTGGTGTCCTGGCCCGGTCCTTTTACCTCACACTCTCCCCGCTGGCAGAAGGTGAGCGCGTCTCCGAAGTAGCCGGTACTGTGGTACATGGTACTGTGGTGTCCCGGCCCGGTCCTGTCCCACACACTCTCCCCGCTGGCAGAAGGTGAGTGCCTCTCCGAAGTAGCCGGTACTGTGGTACTGTGGTGTCCCGGCCCGGTCCTGTTACCTCACACTCTCCCCGCTGGCAGAAGGTGAGCGCGTCTCCGAAGTAGCCGGTACTGTGGTACTGTGGTGTCCCGGCCCGGTCCTGTTACCTCACACTCTCCCCGCTGGCAGAAGGTGAGCGCGTCTCCGAAGTAGCCGGTACTGTGGTACTGTGGTGTCCCGGCCCGGTCCTGTTACCTCACACTCTCCCCGCTGGCAGAAGGTGAGCGCGTCTCCGAAGTAGCCGGTATTGTGGTACTGTGGTGTCCCGGCCCGGTCCTGTTACCTCACACTCTCCCCGCTGGCAGAAGGTGAGCGCGTCTCCAAAGTAGCCGGTACTGTGGTACTGTGGTGTCCCGGCCCGGTCCTGTTACCTCACACTCTCCCCGCTGGCAGAAGGTGAGCGCGTCTCCGAAGTAGCCGGTACTGTGGTACTGTGGTGTCCCGGCCTGGTCCTGTTACCTCACACTCTCCCCGCTGGCAGAAGGTGAGCGCGTCTCCGAAGTAGCCGGTACTGTGGTACTGTGGTGTCCCGGCCCGGTCCTGTTACCTCACACTCTCCCCGCTGGCAGAAGGTGAGCGCGTCTCCGAAGTAGCCGATACTGTGGTACTGTGGTGTCCCGGACCGGTCCTGTTACCTCACACTCTCCCCGCTGGCAGAAGGTGAGCGCGTCTCCGAAGTAGCCGGTACTGTGGTACATGGTACTGTGGTGTCCCGGCCCGGTCCTGTTACCTCACACTTTCCCCGCTGGCAGAAGGTGAGCGCGTCTCCGAAGTAGCCGGTACTGTGGTACTGTGGTGTCCCGGCCCGGTCCTGTTACCTCACACTCTCCCCGCTGGCAGAAGCTGAGCGCGTCTCCGAAGTAGCCGGTACTGTGGTACTGTGGTGTCCCGGCCCGGTCCTGTTACCTCACACTCTCCCCGCTGGCAGAAGCTGAGCGCGTCTCCGAAGTAGCCGGTACTGTGGTACTGTGGTGTCCCGGCCTGGTCCTGTTACCTCACACTCTCCCCGCTGGCAGAAGGTGAGCGCGTCTCCGAAGTAGCCGGTACTGTGGTACTGTGGTACTGTGGTGTCCCGGCCCGGTCCTGTTACCTCACACTCTCCCCGCTGGCAGAAGGTGAGCGCGCCTCCGAAGTAGCCGGTACTGTGGTACTGTGGTGTCCCGGCCTGGTCCTGTTACCTCACACTCTCCCCGCTGGCAGAAGGTGAGCGCGTCTCCGAAGTAGCCGGTACTGTGGTACTGTGGTACTGTGGTGTCCCGGCCCGGTCCTGTTACCTCACACTCTCCCCGCTGGCAGAAGGTGAGCGCGTCTCCGAAGTAGCCGGTACTGTGGTACTGTGGTGTCCCGGCCCGGTCCTGTTACCTCACACTCTCCCCGCTGGCAGAAGGTGAGCGCGTCTCCGAAGTAGCCGGTACTGTGGTACTGTGGTACTGTGGTGTCCCGGCCCGGTCCTGTTACCTCACACTCTCCCCGCTGGCAGAAGGTGAGCGCGTCTCCAAAGTAGCCGCGTGGACAGGTGCAGACGGCTCGCGGCTCGCCTGTGTTGTCTGTGCCCGGGTTACAGTTGGCGTTCTGGCCGCACGGGTTCGGCGAGCACAGGTCCTCTGCCGGGTCAGACGGGGGTTACACGCTGTCCGCAGCCTATGTTATGTTGATATCGGTCAAAGTCATCTTGTCGGACATGTTAGAATGCATCGCTGGTCCACGCACTATTCTATAGGCGATATACAGATACATTTTTGTGTTAACATCTATGAAGAAAAATGAGTAAAATTATTATCCGTAAGTGTGTTTGCGTTGCTGCTGGATCCAGGTGGTGATTTCCGCGCGGTCACCCCGCTAGGAGCTGTTCCCCTATCGGACCTCTGGCCGGTCCGGCCGGGGATCACCACTCACTGGGCTGGGCCGGCCGGCAGCAGTCGAACGGGTTACCCTCGTAACCCTTCGGGCACGAGCAGATGGCCTTGTGGTTGGTAACCTTGCACTCGGCGTCGATGCCGCAAGCGCCGACACACGAGTCCGTGCAGCGCAGCTTGAAGCATGCCTGGTGGGAGGCGCACTCGCTGTGGCTGGTGCACTCCGGGTAGCAGCCGGTGAAGCCGTTGCCGCGGTAGTACTGCGGGCAGCTGCACACCGCACGGTTGTTCACCGCCTCACAGCGCGCGCCCTGGCCGCACGCGCCCTCCGAGCACGCGTTGCGGCACCGGTTCTGGAAGAGGTGGAGAGTCGCGGTCAGCGGGCGGTGTGTGGGTGATCTGTTGGTAGTCAGCGGACGGTGTATGGGTGATCTGCTGGTCAGCGGGTGGTGTATGGGTGATCTGCTGGTCAGCGGACGGTGTGTGGGTGATCTGCTGGTGGTCAGCAGACGGTGTGTGGGTGATCTGCTGGTCAGCAGATGGTGTGTAGGTGATTTGCTGGTCAGCGGACGATCTGTGGGTTAGAGCCCTTCATGGAATGGGAATCCCCATGGAACCCATGGAACGGGATGGAAATGGGTGGGAATGGAGACGTTTTTGGAAATGTAACGGGTTGGAACGGGTTTGGGACATACCATGTCATTTTTTAGCACCACAAAAAGTGAAATATGCTGATACGGGTGGTAATGGGTGCCCCATTAATTATTAATTCGGATTTGGATTTCGATTGGAACGGGTTTGGGTCTGGCTGAATGGGCTGGAACGGGATGGGGGCTGAAAATGTGTTCCATGAAGGCCTCTAGTGTGGGTGATCTGCTGATCGGCGGACGGTGTGTTGGTGATCTGCTGGTGGTTAGCGGACGGTGTGTGGGTGATCTGCTGGTGGTCAACGGACAGTGTGTTGGTGATCTGCTGGTGGATGTAGGAGGATAGGTTTGATGAATACTGACGCCAATGTGGGAGCTGGATTCGATCCAGGTACCCACCTGGACACAGGTCTGGTGGCCGGAACACTCGGGCCGGTAGCCGGACAGCTCCGGTTGAGGAACCCACCTGGACACAGGTCTGGTGGCCGGCACACTCGCCGTTGGAAACACACTCGGGCCGGCAGCTTGATAGCTCCGGTTGAGGTACCCACCTGGACACAGGTCTGGTGGCCGGCACACTCGCCGTTGGAGACACAATCGGGTCGGCAGCTTGACAGTTCCGGTTGAGGTACCCACCTGGACACAGGTCTGGTGGCCGGCACACTCGCCGTTGGAGACACACTCGGGTCGGCAGCTTGACAGTTCCGGTTGAGGTACCCACCTGGACACAGGTCTGGTGGCCGGCACACTCGCCGTTGGAAACACACTCGGGCCGGCAGCTTGATAGCTCCGGTTGAGGTACCCACCTGGACACAGGTCTGGTGGCCGGCACACTCGCCGTTGGAGACACAATCGGGTCGGCAGCTTGACAGTTCCGGTTGAGGTACCCACCTGGACACAGGTCTGGTGGCCGGCACACTCGCCGTTGGAGACACACTCGGGTCGGCAGCTTGACAGTTCCGGTTGAGGTACCCACCTGGACACAGGTCTGGTGGCCGGCACACTCGCCGTTGGAGACACACTCGGGCCGGCTGCTTGACAGCTCCGGTTGAGGTACCCATCTGAACACAGGTCTGGTAGGCGGCACACTCGGGCCGGCAGCTTGACATCTCCGGTTGAGGTACCCACCTGGACACAGGTCTGGTGGCCGGCACACTCGCCGTTGGAGACACACTCGGGTCGGCAGCTTGACAGTTCCGGTTGAGGTACCCACCTGGACACAGGTCTGGTGGCCGGCACACTCGCCGTTGGAGACACACTCGGGCCGGCTGCTTGACAGTTCCGGTTGAGGTACCCATCTGAACACAGGTCTGGTGGCCGGCACACTCGGGCTGGCTGCTTCTCAGCTCCGGTTGAGGTACCCACCTGGACACAGGTCTGGTGGCCGGCACACTCGCCGTTGGAAACACACTCGGGCCGGCAGCTTGACATCTCCGGTTGAGGTACCCACCTGGACACAGGTCTGGTGGCCGGCACATTCGCCGTTGGAGACACACTCGGGCCGGCAGCCGGACAGCGGGTTCCCGATGTAGTTCTGGATGCAGCTGCAGACGGCCCGTCCGCTCTGCACCCTACAGTTGGTGTTCTGGCCGCACGGGGACGGCGAGCACAGGTCCTCTGCCGGGTCAGACGGGGGTTACGCGCTGTCCACAGCTTATGTCATGTTGAGATAGATCGTTCAAAGTCATCTTGTCGGACATGTTAGAATGCATCGCTGGTCCGTGAACTATTCTAGAGGCGATATACTGATATATTTTTGTGTTAACATATATGAAGAAAAACTGATAAAATGATTATCCGTAAGTGTGTTTGCGTTGCTGCTGGACCCAGACCAGTGCAGAGCTGGACCCAGACCAGTGCAGAGCTGGACCCAGACCAGTGCAGTGCTGGACCTAGACCAAGCTCATGTGTCCGAGCTCAGCCGCAGGTGCGTTGGTGTGTTGATGGGTCTTTCCCACGTACGTCATTGTCTCCCCGACGGTGTCATCAGGACGATTGTAACCGCGCTGGTAGTCTCGCGGGTCCGATACTGCCTCACAGTATACGGCAACGGGACACAAAATAATTTTGACAGGCTCCAAAAAATCTTGAAATTTGCCGCTAGAGTTATTTTCGGCCGCCGGAAGTTTGATCATGTGTACGACCTGCGAGATTTGCTTGGCTGGATGACCCCGAGAAGAATGGCCGACTACCATACGCTCGTCACCGTGCATAAGTCCATACAGCGCAGTGAGCCAGAAGAACTGGCATCTCTGTTTGTAACCAACAGTGAAGCCTGGGCGATCCACGGGACAAGACCATATGTGCCATTTACCGCGGCCGCGACTCGAAACCGGTAAGCGGCGTTTCGGTTACCGAGCCCCGGCGCTGCTTAACGACCTGCCAGCCGACCTGGTGCAGCTGCCACCTGCCGGCTTCACCCGCGCTGTCAGAGCCGCGCTACTGAATAGTGACGCTCATCACCGATATTGACTGCGGAGATACTGCGTGTGGCTGCGGGTGATTGCGTCGTGTATATGAGTGTGAATGACATGAGTGTTCGCTTGATTTGTACCTGCATGATTTTACCTGACTCTGAGCTGTAATCGCCACGTAATGTGTGGATTGCTCTACGACAGTAATACAATACAATACAATACAATACAATACAGTTGGTGATTTCCGCGCGGTCGCCCCGCTAGGAGCTGTTACCCTGTCGGACCTCTGGCTGGTCCGGCCGGGGATCACCACTCACTGGGCTTGGCCGGCCGGCAGCTGTCGAACGGGTGACCCTCGTAACCCTTCGGGCACGAGCAGATGGCCTTGTGGTTGGTAACCTTGCACTCGGCGCCGACGCCGCAAGCGCCGACACACGGGTCCGTGCAGCGCAGCTTGAAGCATGCCTGGTGGGAGGCGCACTCGCTGTGGCTGGTGCACTCCGGGTAGCAGCCGGTGAGGCCGTTGCCGCGGTAGTACTGCGGGCAGCTGCACACCGCACGGTTGTTCACCGCCTCACAGCGCGCGCCCTGGCCGCACACGCCCTCCGAGCACGCGTTGCGGCACTGGTTCTGGAAGAGGTGGAGAGTCGCGGTCAGCGGGCGGTGTGTGGGTGATCTGTTGGTAGTCAGCGGACGGTGTGTGGGTGATCTGCTGGTCAGCGGACGGTGTGTGGGTAATCTTTTGGTCAGCGGACGGTTTGTGGATGATCTGCTGGTCAGCATACGGTGTGTGGGTGATCTGCTGGTCAGCAGACGGTGTGTGGGTGATCTGGTGGTCAGCGGGCGGTGTGTGGGTGATCTGCTGGTGGTCAGCGGACGGTGTGTGGGTGATCTGGTGGTCAGCGGGCAGTGTGTGGGTGATCTGGTGGTCAGCGGACGGTGTGTGGGTGATCTGCTGGTCAGCGGACGGTGAGTGGGTGTTCTGCTGGTCAGCGGGCGGTGTGTAGGTGATCTGGTGGTCAGCGGACGGTGTGTGTGTGATCTGCTAGTCAGCGGGCGGTGTGTAGGTGATCTGGTGGTCAGCGGACGGTGTGTGTGTGTGTGATCTGCTGGTCAGCGGGCGGTGTGTAGGTGATCTGGTGGTCAGCGGACGGTGTGTGGGTGATCTGGTGGTCAGCGGATGGTGTGTGGGTGATCTGGTGGTCAGCGGACGGTGTGTGGGTGACCTGCTGGTCAGCGGACGGTGTGTGGGTGATCTGCTGGTCAGCGGGCGGTGTGTGGGTGATCTGCTGGTAGTCAGCGGACGGTGTGTGGGTGATCTGCTGGTCAGCGGGCGGTGTGTGGGTGATCTGCTGCTAGTCAGCGGACGGTGTGTGGGTGATCTGCTGGTGGTCAGCGGACGGTGTGTGGGTGATCTGGTGGTCAGCGGGCGGTGTGTGGGTGATCTGCTGGTCAGCGGGCGGTGTGTGGGTGATCTGGTGGTCAGCAGACGGTGTGTGGGTGACCTGGTGGTCAGCGGACGGTGTGTGGGTGATCTGCTGGTCAGCTGACGGTGTGTGGGTGATCTGGTGGTCAGCGCGCGGTGTGTGGGTGATCTGGTGGTCAGCGGATGGTGTGTGGGTGATCTGCTGGTCAGCGGACGGTGTGTGGGTGATCTGGTGGTCAGCGGACGGTGTGTGTGTGTGTGTGTGTGTGTGTGTGTGTGTGTGTGTGTGTGTGTGTGTGTGTGTGTGTGTGTGTGTGTGTGTGTGTGTGTGTGTGTGTGTGTGTGTGTGTGTGTGTGTGTGTGTGTGTGTGTGTGTGTGTGTGTGTGTGTGTGTGTGTGTGTGTGTGTGTGTGTGTGTGTGTGTGTGTGTGTGTGTGTGTGTGTGTGTGTGTGTGTGTGTGTGTGTGTGTGTGTGTGTGTGTGTGTGTGTGTGTGTGTGTGTGTGTGTGTGTGTGTGTGTGTGTGTGTGTGTGTGTGTGTGTGTGTGTGTGTGTGTGTGTGTGTGTGTGTGTGTGTGTGTGTGTGTGTGTGTGTGTGTGTGTGTGTGTGTGTGTGTGTGTGTGTGTGTGTGTGTGTGTGTGTGTGTGTGTGTGTGTGTGTGTGTGTGTGTGTGTGTGTGTGTGTGTGTGTGTGTGTGTGTGTGTGTGTGTGTGTGTGTGTGTGTGTGTGTGTGTGTGTGTGTGTGTGTGTGTGTGTGTGTGTGTGTGTGTGTGTGTGTGTGTGTGTGTGTGTGTGTGTGTGTGTGTGTGTGTGTGTGTGTGTGTGTGTGTGTGTGTGTGTGTGTGTGTGTGTGTGTGTGTGTGTGTGTGTGTGTGTGTGTGTGTGTGTGTGTGTGTGTGTGTGTGTGTGTGTGTGTGTGTGTGTGTGTGTGTGTGTGTGTGTGTGTGTGTGTGTGTGTGTGTGTGTGTGTGTGTGTGTGTGTGTGTGTGTGTGTGTGTGTGTGTGTGTGTGTGTGTGTGTGTGTGTGTGTGTGTGTGTGTGTGTGTGTGTGTGTGTGTGTGTGTGTGTGTGTGTGTGTGTGTGTGTGTGTGTGTGTGTGTGTGTGTGTGTGTGTGTGTGTGTGTGTGTGTGTGTGTGTGTGTGTGTGTGTGTGTGTGTGTGTGTGTGTGTGTGTGTGTGTGTGTGTGTGTGTGTGTGTGTGTGTGTGTGTGTGTGTGTGTGTGTGTGTGTGTGTGTGTGTGTGTGTGTGTGTGTGTGTGTGTGTGTGTGTGTGTGTGTGTGTGTGTGTGTGTGTGTGTGTGTGTGTGTGTGTGTGTGTGTGTGTGTGTGTGTGTGTGTGTGTGTGTGTGTGTGTGTGTGTGTGTGTGTGTGTGTGTGTGTGTGTGTGTGTGTGTGTGTGTGTGTGTGTGTGTGTGTGTGTGTGTGTGTGTGTGTGTGTGTGTGTGTGTGTGTGTGTGTGTGTGTGTGTGTGTGTGTGTGTGTGTGTGTGTGTGTGTGTGTGTGTGTGTGTGTGTGTGTGTGTGTGTGTGTGTGTGTGTGTGTGTGTGTGTGTGTGTGTGTGTGTGTGTGTGTGTGTGTGTGTGTGTGTGTGTGTGTGTGTGTGTGTGTGTGTGTGTGTGTGTGTGTGTGTGTGTGTGTGTGTGTGTGTGTGTGTGTGTGTGTGTGTGTGTGTGTGTGTGTGTGTGTGTGTGTGTGTGTGTGTGTGTGTGTGTGTGTGTGTGTGTGTGTGTGTGTGTGTGTGTGTGTGTGTGTGTGTGTGTGTGTGTGTGTGTGTGTGTGTGTGTGTGTGTGTGTGTGTGTGTGTGTGTGTGTGTGTGTGTGTGTGTGTGTGTGTGTGTGTGTGTGTGTGTGTGTGTGTGTGTGTGTGTGTGTGTGTGTGTGTGTGTGTGTGTGTGTGTGTGTGTGTGTGTGTGTGTGTGTGTGTGTGTGTGTGTGTGTGTGTGTGTGTGTGTGTGTGTGTGTGTGTGTGTGTGTGTGTGTGTGTGTGTGTGTGTGTGTGTGTGTGTGTGTGTGTGTGTGTGTGTGTGTGTGTGTGTGTGTGTGTGTGTGTGTGTGTGTGTGTGTGTGTGTGTGTGTGTGTGTGTGTGTGTGTGTGTGTGTGTGTGTGTGTGTGTGTGTGTGTGTGTGTGTGTGTGTGTGTGTGTGTGTGTGTGTGTGTGTGTGTGTGTGTGTGTGTGTGTGTGTGTGTGTGTGTGTGTGTGTGTGTGTGTGTGTGTGTGTGTGTGTGTGTGTGTGTGTGTGTGTGTGTGTGTGTGTGTGTGTGTGTGTGTGTGTGTGTGTGTGTGTGTGTGTGTGTGTGTGTGTGTGTGTGTGTGTGTGTGTGTGTGTGTGTGTGTGTGTGTGTGTGTGTGTGTGTGTGTGTGTGTGTGTGTGTGTGTGTGTGTGTGTGTGTGTGTGTGTGTGTGTGTGTGTGTGTGTGTGTGTGTGTGTGTGTGTGTGTGTGTGTGTGTGTGTGTGTGTGTGTGTGTGTGTGTGTGTGTGTGTGTGTGTGTGTGTGTGTGTGTGTGTGTGTGTGTGTGTGTGTGTGTGTGTGTGTGTGTGTGTGTGTGTGTGTGTGTGTGTGTGTGTGTGTGTGTGTGTGTGTGTGTGTGTGTGTGTGTGTGTGTGTGTGTGTGTGTGTGTGTGTGTGTGTGTGTGTGTGTGTGTGTGTGTGTGTGTGTGTGTGTGTGTGTGTGTGTGTGTGTGTGTGTGTGTGTGTGTGTGTGTGTGTGTGTGTGTGTGTGTGTGTGTGTGTGTGTGTGTGTGTGTGTGTGTGTGTGTGTGTGTGTGTGTGTGTGTGTGTGTGTGTGTGTGTGTGTGTGTGTGTGTGTGTGTGTGTGTGTGTGTGTGTGTGTGTGTGTGTGTGTGTGTGTGTGTGTGTGTGTGTGTGTGTGTGTGTGTGTGTGTGTGTGTGTGTGTGTGTGTGTGTGTGTGTGTGTGTGTGTGTGTGTGTGTGTGTGTGTGTGTGTGTGTGTGTGTGTGTGTGTGTGTGTGTGTGTGTGTGTGTGTGTGTGTGTGTGTGTGTGTGTGTGTGTGTGTGTGTGTGTGTGTGTGTGTGTGTGTGTGTGTGTGTGTGTGTGTGTGTGTGTGTGTGTGTGTGTGTGTGTGTGTGTGTGTGTGTGTGTGTGTGTGTGTGTGTGTGTGTGTGTGTGTGTGTGTGTGTGTGTGTGTGTGTGTGTGTGTGTGTGTGTGTGTGTGTGTGTGTGTGTGTGTGTGTGTGTGTGTGTGTGTGTGTGTGTGTGTGTGTGTGTGTGTGTGTGTGTGTGTGTGTGTGTGTGTGTGTGTGTGTGTGTGTGTGTGTGTGTGTGTGTGTGTGTGTGTGTGTGTGTGTGTGTGTGTGTGTGTGTGTGTGTGTGTGTGTGTGTGTGTGTGTGTGTGTGTGTGTGTGTGTGTGTGTGTGTGTGTGTGTGTGTGTGTGTGTGTGTGTGTGTGTGTGTGTGTGTGTGTGTGTGTGTGTGTGTGTGTGTGTGTGTGTGTGTGTGTGTGTGTGTGTGTGTGTGTGTGTGTGTGTGTGTGTGTGTGTGTGTGTGTGTGTGTGTGTGTGTGTGTGTGTGTGTGTGTGTGTGTGTGTGTGTGTGTGTGTGTGTGTGTGTGTGTGTGTGTGTGTGTGTGTGTGTGTGTGTGTGTGTGTGTGTGTGTGTGTGTGTGTGTGTGTGTGTGTGTGTGTGTGTGTGTGTGTGTGTGTGTGTGTGTGTGTGTGTGTGTGTGTGTGTGTGTGTGTGTGTGTGTGTGTGTGTGTGTGTGTGTGTGTGTGTGTGTGTGTGTGTGTGTGTGTGTGTGTGTGTGTGTGTGTGTGTGTGTGTGTGTGTGTGTGTGTGTGTGTGTGTGTGTGTGTGTGTGTGTGTGTGTGTGTGTGTGTGTGTGTGTGTGTGTGTGTGTGTGTGTGTGTGTGTGTGTGTGTGTGTGTGTGTGTGTGTGTGTGTGTGTGTGTGTGTGTGTGTGTGTGTGTGTGTGTGTGTGTGTGTGTGTGTGTGTGTGTGTGTGTGTGTGTGTGTGTGTGTGTGTGTGTGTGTGTGTGTGTGTGTGTGTGTGTGTGTGTGTGTGTGTGTGTGTGTGTGTGTGTGTGTGTGTGTGTGTGTGTGTGTGTGTGTGTGTGTGTGTGTGTGTGTGTGTGTGTGTGTGTGTGTGTGTGTGTGTGTGTGTGTGTGTGTGTGTGTGTGTGTGTGTGTGTGTGTGTGTGTGTGTGTGTGTGTGTGTGTGTGTGTGTGTGTGTGTGTGTGTGTGTGTGTGTGTGTGTGTGTGTGTGTGTGTGTGTGTGTGTGTGTGTGTGTGTGTGTGTGTGTGTGTGTGTGTGTGTGTGTGTGTGTGTGTGTGTGTGTGTGTGTGTGTGTGTGTGTGTGTGTGTGTGTGTGTGTGTGTGTGTGTGTGTGTGTGTGTGTGTGTGTGTGTGTGTGTGTGTGTGTGTGTGTGTGTGTGTGTGTGTGTGTGTGTGTGTGTGTGTGTGTGTGTGTGTGTGTGTGTGTGTGTGTGTGTGTGTGTGTGTGTGTGTGTGTGTGTGTGTGTGTGTGTGTGTGTGTGTGTGTGTGTGTGTGTGTGTGTGTGTGTGTGTGTGTGTGTGTGTGTGTGTGTGTGTGTGTGTGTGTGTGTGTGTGTGTGTGTGTGTGTGTGTGTGTGTGTGTGTGTGTGTGTGTGTGTGTGTGTGTGTGTGTGTGTGTGTGTGTGTGTGTGTGTGTGTGTGTGTGTGTGTGTGTGTGTGTGTGTGTGTGTGTGTGTGTGTGTGTGTGTGTGTGTGTGTGTGTGTGTGTGTGTGTGTGTGTGTGTGTGTGTGTGTGTGTGTGTGTGTGTGTGTGTGTGTGTGTGTGTGTGTGTGTGTGTGTGTGTGTGTGTGTGTGTGTGTGTGTGTGTGTGTGTGTGTGTGTGTGTGTGTGTGTGTGTGTGTGTGTGTGTGTGTGTGTGTGTGTGTGTGTGTGTGTGTGTGTGTGTGTGTGTGTGTGTGTGTGTGTGTGTGTGTGTGTGTGTGTGTGTGTGTGTGTGTGTGTGTGTGTGTGTGTGTGTGTGTGTGTGTGTGTGTGTGTGTGTGTGTGTGTGTGTGTGTGTGTGATCTGCTGGTCAGCGGGCGGTGTGTGGGTGATCTGGTGGTCAGCGGATGGTGTGTGGGTGATCTGGTGGTCAGCGGACGGTGTGTGGGTGATCTGCTGATCGGCGGACGGTGTGTGGGTGCTCTGCTGGTCATCGGGCAGTGTGTGGGTAATCTGCTGGTGGATGTAGGAGGATAGGTGTAATGAACACTGACGCCAATGTGGGAGCTGGATCCCATCGAGGTACCCACCTGGACACAGGTCTGGTGGCTGGCACACTCGCCGTTGGAGACACACTCGGGCCGGCAGCCGGACAGCTCCGGTTGAGGTACCCACCTGGACACAGGTCTGGTGGCCGGCACACTCGCCGTTGGAGACACACTCGGGCCGGCAGCCGGACAGCGGGTTTCCGATGTAGTTCTGGATGCAGCTGCAGACGGCCCGTCCGTTCTGCGCCCTACAGTTGGTGTTCTGGCCGCACGGAGTCGGCGAGCACAGGTCCTCTGCCGGGTCAGACGGGGGTTACGCGCTGTCCACAGCTTATGTCATGTTGAGATAGATCGTTCAAAGTCATCTGGTCGGACATGTTAGAATGCATCGCTGGTCCGTGAACTATTCTAGAGGCGATATACTGATATATTTTTGTGTTTACATATATGAAGAAAAACTGATAAAATGATTATCCGTAAGTGTGTTTGCGTTGCTGCTGGACCCAGACCAGTGCAGAGCTGGACCCAGACCAGTGCAGTGCTGGACCTAGACCAAGCTCATGTGTCCGAGCTCAGCCGCAGGTGCGTTGGTGTGTTGATGGGTCTTTCCCACGTACGTCATTGTCTCCCCGACGGTGTCATCAGGACGATTGTAACAGCGCTGGTAGTCTCGCGGGTCCGATACTGCCTCACAGTATACGGCAACGGGACAAAAAATAATTTTGACCGGCTCCAAAAAAAATCTTGAACTTTGCCGCTAGAGTTATTTTCGGCCGCCGGAAGTTTGATCATGTGTCCGACCTGCGAGATTTGCTTGGCTGGATGACCCTGAGAAGAATGGCCGACTACCATGCGCTCGTCACCGTGCATAAGGCCATACAGCGCAGTGAGCCAGAAGAACTGGCATCTCTGTTTGTAACCAACAGTGAAGCCTGGGCGTCACGGGACTGTGGGCGATCCACGGGACAAGACCATATGTGCCATTTACCGCGGCCGCGACTCAAAACCGGTAAGCGGCGTTTCGGTTACCGAGCCCCGGCGCTGCTTAACGACCTGCCAGCCGACCTGGTGCAGCTGCCACCTGCCGGCTTCACCCGCGCTGTCGGAGCCGCGCTACTGAATAGTGACGCTACACACCGATATTGACTGTGGAGATACTGCGTGTGGCTGCGGGTGATTGCGTCGTGTATATGAGTGTGAATGACATGAGTGTTCGCTTGATTTGTACCTGCATGATTTTACCTGACTCTGAGCTGTAATCGCCACGTAATGTGTGGATTGCTCTACGACAGTCAAGGGCGGATCCAGCCGGCCGTTTTGGGGGGGCCAAACCGATTTTTTAGCGGACCTTACCTACCCCCAATTTCGAATTTCTTCCCGGATTTGGGCCACTTTATTTTGCAACCACACGATTTCGATTTTTTCCCATTTTTTTTTTAGGTTTTCGACCTTTTGGGATATCGAAAAAGGAAAGATGTCAGCTTGCAGTTTGTATTGTTCCGACATTGCCTTACACTGATAAAAACTATGTCAATTGTCAGCTGTACCCAGGGGCGTCGCCGATAATTTTTGAGTGGGGGGGGGGGGGGGTCGGCTGAAATGACGAAAAAAAATGTACCCCAATTTGTTATGCGTGTATTTAAGCTTTTGCAACATTTCTAATGTGGATTTGCATGTTATAGTAGGTACTTGTTATTTAGCGCCGCGAAGCGGCGCGATTTTTTTTTTGCTCGGGTTTGCCTGATAAAACCCAGAAACATAGGCATTTTTAGCTTCTTAGCCTTGTAGAGGATAATAAGCTAAAAATGTTATTCATTCAATTCAGCGTTACGACGAAACGAAGACGATGACGATGGCTTCGTTATGACGATGGCCACTGATGTGACGCCGCGAAGCGGCGTGAACATTTTAATTTTAGGTCGTGGAAAACGCATTTTTAATATTGGAACCAGACCGTGAGTGGAGCCAAGCCTCAGGTAACCCCTTTTCCTGGTTGCACATCTCGGTATGATGCAAAATGTTGAAATGAAGGTAGTTTTCATATACATTAGCCTCGGATAGTAAATCACGATGGCCGGTGGCAGTCTGCGCTCAATAGTACATATGATAATAATAACTGTAGTCTGTATACATACCTATGTACCGAACTGTAACAAACAACTGGTAACGGTGCAAATGGTTTCAAAGTAGCAAGAGGCAGACCGACATTTCCGCGCATAAATGGTCCCTGTGGATCTGGAGGAGCCTGGGGGAGATGGCTTGGGGAGATAGTCCTGGCCTGGTCCCCACTATTAGCTCTTCGGGCCAACAAGTTGGGCACCGCTGGAACAGCTTCCGGTTGCCGAAGTCCGCGTCTTTGCGTTCGCGTCGCCTTTTTCGGAACTCGGCAGACAAGCTAAACATGTAGCCCGCTTTAAAGATAATATTTTATGAAGAGAGTTGGCCCTGGGGCCAGCAATTACCGCCAAGGAGAGCCTCTGCAAGACACTTAATGGAATTAATTTTCCAAATTTGTATATGCAATTGCGAAACTTGTGTAATGCCGCGAAGCGGCGCGAAATTTTTCAGTTTTTGACTGTGGCTAGCTTGATTTTGACTGCTGCAATTTTGGGATGCCCAGTACCGTTCTAAAAACGCAAATATAGCATGCATTAAATTTCACGTCTTGGGGGGGGGGGGCAAAACATAGTTTCCCCCCCTTAAACAGGCTTGGGGGGGGGGGGGGGCATGGCCCCGTTCGCCCCCTGGATCCGCCCTTGGTCGTGGGTCTAGTTATTCCTTCGTCGACGACGAAATCATTATTTATGAACGTGTTCATTTTTTCTTTCTTAAAATTTCACAGAACACGGAATTTTATTGTTTTTTATATGCGTTGAGGCTCATATTACAGTTATTTATATATATTTTGTATTTTGTTTGGGGGGGGGGGGCAAGACATGTTGGCCCCCCCTTCCAGGCTTTTGGGGGGGGGGCATGGCCGGATTGCCCCCCCCCCCCTGGATCCGCCAGTGACGACAGTAATACATTACAATACAATACAATACAGTTGGTGATTTACGCGCGGTCACCCCGCTAGGAGCTGTTTGTTACCCTGTCGGACCTCTGGCCGGTCCGGCCGGGGATCACCACTCACTGGGTTGGGCCGGCCGGCAGCTGTCGAACGGGTGACCCTCGTAACCCTTCGGGCACGAGCAGATGGCCTTGTGGTTGGTAACCTTGCACTCGGCGCCGACGCCGCAAGCGCCGACACACGGGTCCGTGCAGCGCAGCTTGAAGCATGCCTGGTGGGAGGCGCACTCGCTGTGGCTGGTGCACTCCGGGTAGCAGCCGGTGAGGCCGTTGCCGCGGTAGTACTGCGGGCAGCTGCAGACCGCACGGTTGTTCACCGCCTCACAGCGCGCGCCCTGGCCGCACGCGCCCTCCGAGCACGCGTTGCGGCAACAGTTCTGGAAGAGGTGGAGAGTCGCAGTCAGCGGGCGGTGTGTGGGTGATCTGCTGGTCAGCGGACGGTGTGTGGGTAATCTGGTGATCAGCGGACGGTGTGTGGGTAATCTGGTGATCAGCGGACGGTGTGTGGGTGATCTGCTGGTGGTCAGCGGACGGTGTGTGGGTAATCTGGTGATCAGCGGACGGTTTGTGGGTGATCTGCTGGTCAGCGGGCGGTGTTTGGGTGATCTGCTGATCAGCGGACGGTGTGTGGGTGATCTGCTGGTCAGCGGAAGGTCTGTGGGTGATCTGCTGGTCAGCGGACGGTGTGTGGGTGATCTGCTGGTCAGCGGACGGTGTGTGGGTGTGCTGCTGGTCAGCGGACGGTGTGTGGGTGTTCTGCTGGTGGTCAGCGGACGGTGAGTGGGTGATCTGCTGGTCAGCGGACGGTGTGTGGGTGTTCAGCTGGTCAGCGGACGGTGTGTGGGTGTTCTGCTGGTCAGCGGACGGTGTGTGGGTGATCTGCTGGTCAGCGGGCGGTGTGTGGGTGATCTGCTGGTCAGCGAACGGTGTGTGGGTGATCTGCTGGTCAGCGGACGGTGTGCGGGTGATCTGCTGGTCAGCGGACGGTGTGTGGGTGATCTGCTTGTCAGCGGGCGGTGTGTGTGTGTGACCTGGTGGTAGTCAGCGGACGGTGTGTGGGTGACCTGGTGGTCAGCGGACGGTGTGGGGGTGATCTGGTGGTCAGCAGATGGTGTGTGGGTGATCTGGTGGTCAGCGGACGGTGTTTGTGTGATCTGCTGGTGGTCAACGGACGGTGTGTTGGTGATCTGCCGGCCATCGGGCAGTGTGTGGGTGATCTGCTGGTGGATGTAGGAGGATAGGTTTGATGAACACTGACGCCAATGTGGGAGCTGGATTCGATCCAGGTACCCACCTGGACACAGGTCTCGTGGCCTGCACATTCGCCGTTGGAGACACACTCGGGCCGGCAGCCGGAAAGCGGGTTTCCGATGTAGTTCTGGATGCAGCTGCAGACGGCCCGTCCGTTCTGCACCCTACAGTTGGTGTTCTGGCCGCACGGAGTCGGCGAGCACAGATCCTCTGCCGGGTCAGACGGGGGTTACGCGCTGTCCGCAGCCTATGTTATCCCGCGCACTGCAGGGGGGTTGATTTCCGCCCCCTCAGGTTTTTCAAAGATAGCGAAAAAACGGCGGCGCTGCGCGCCGCCGGATTTTGGCACACCTGTTAGGACTTCAATTGCGCACACTTTGAAAGGAAAAATATCCTCGGGTCATCTCAGGTCAGGTCATTAGACCAGGTCACGTGACCCCACCTCCAAAGAAATTTGCAGTTGTGCCAAAGCCAGAGTTTTTCAACGATCAGTTTGAAACTTACAGGATGTCATGAGGGCATAAGTACTTACAATTCGTTGATCTCGGAATTTTGATATCGGTGACTTAAGGTCAGGTCAATTTCGTAACCTCCCATAAAAGTCAATGGGGAAATATACAAATGCTTCCTATTTCAAGGATATGCATGCTATTAGTCCAAATACTTCTGGATCATGTTATTATAGGATATTCTTGATGATCCAAGTGTATTTTTTGTTCAGTGACCCCTATTGGGTCATTTGAGGTCATGCGAGGTCACCATCACTTTTTTTCTTCAATAACTCCCGACATAATGAAGATAGAGAAGTAAAACAGACATCAATGTGTTTGTCTCGTCAAGATACGTCTACCCATGTGCAACATGCCCTACTTGGGTCACCACTTGACCTTGACCTTAGGTCAAATTTTTAAGTTGATTTAATAAGGCCACCATGTATATCATTCGAAACACCTTGACAAGATAAACACAATGGCGTAAACAGTTTTTCGTTTTCTTTATTAAGTAAAAGGTTAATAGCAAAACACGATTTAGCAAAAACACGGATTTTTTTTTAACCTCTGGAGCCTCAAATATGGACCTGAGATCAAATCTGAGGACACCATGGCGATTGCAAATTTCACTGGATGGCGGTTGCTTCTTTCCGTTTGTTTCTAACTAGCATTGTTTCTGAGATATATGGGAATTTCTGGAGCGATGTAATAAAACAGGAAAAACTGGAAGATTTGACCTTTGATGACCCCTGGTGACCTCAATTTTATCCTGAACTAAACGAACACTGGAATACTTTCGATAGAACATGTATCAAGCTATCAAATGTCTTTTTCCGCTTCTCGCTACGTATCGTAGTTTTCGAGATCTCAGGGGGCGGCGGAAATCACCCCCCCCCCCCTGCAGTTCGTGTTCGGCGCAAAGCCCCTGCAGTGCGCGGGTTATGTTGTACGCGTCGCGCAATGAAGAAGGTCGTTCTGAAAAGTCGTTTTGAGCTTACAGGATTATTCAGACCGATGTGAATGTGTTCTTATTTTTACAAGTCTTAGCTTAACATTATTTGGTATTTTGGTATTCCATTGTACCAGTACCGATAGGTTCCTGTACGTATTGCACCCATTTTCGTATTGCCATGTCTTACGTTGTGACTCGTCAGTGTGAAAAGCCACACGATTATTTCAAGCGGATCATTGATTTAATACACATCTTACATCTTACATCTTCTGGAGGCGATATACTGATATATTTTTGTGTTTACACATATGAAGAAAAACTGATTAAATTATTATCCGTAAGTGTGTTTGCGTTGCTGCTGGACCCTGGTGGTGATTTCCGCGCGGTCACCCCGCTAGGAGCCGTTCCCCTATCGGACCTCTGGCCGGTCCGGCCGGGGATCACCACTCACTGGGCTGGGCCGGCCGGCAGCTGTCGAACGGGTGACCCTCGTAACCCTTCGGGCACGAGCAGATGGCCCTGTGTTTGGTAACCTTGCACTCGGCGTCGATGCCGCAAGCGTCAACACACGGGTCCGTGCAGCGCAGCTTGAAGCATGCCTGGTGGGAGGCGCACTCGCTGTGGCTGGTGCACTCCGGGTAGCAGCCGGTGAGGCCGTTGCCGCGGTAGTACTGCGGGCAGCTGCACACCGCACGGTTGTTCACCGCCTCACAGCGCGCGCCCTGGCCGCACGCGCCCTCCGAACACGCGTTGCGGCACCGGTTCTGGAAGAGGTGGAGAGTCGCGGTCAGCGGGCGGTGTGTGGGTGATCTGCTGGTGGTCAGCAGACGGTGTGTGGGTGTTCTGCTGGTCAGCGGACGGTGTGTGGGTGATCTGCTAGTCAGCGGACGGTGAGTGGGTGTTCTTCTGGTCAGTGGACGGTGTGGGTGATCTGGTGATCAGCGGACGGTGTGTGGGTGATCTGCTGGTCAGCGGACGGTGTGTGGGTGATCTGGTGATCGGCGGTCGGTGTGTGGGTGACCTGGTGATCAGCGGACGGTGTGTGGGTGATCTGCTGGTCAGCGTACGGTGTGTGGGTGATCTGCTGGTCAGCGGACGGTGAGTGGGTGTTCTGCTGGTCAGCGGACGGTGTGTGGGTGATCTGCTGGTCAGCGGACGGTGTGTGGGTGATCTGCTGGTCAGCGGACGGTGTGTGGGTGATCTGCTGGTCAGCGGACGGTGAGTGGGTGTTCTGCTGGTCAGCGGACGGTGTGTGGGTGATCTGCTGGTCAGCGGACGGTGTGTGGGTGATCTGCTGGTCAGCGGACGGTGTGTGGGTGATCTGCTGGTCAGCGGACGGTGTGTGGGTGATCTGCTGGTCAGCGGACGGTGTGTGGGTGATCTGCTGGTCAGCGGACGGTGTGTGGGTGATCTGCTGGTCAGCGGACGGTGTGTGGGTGATCTGCTGGTCAGCGGACGGTGTGTGGGTGATCTGCTGGTGGTAAGCGGACGGTGTGTGGGTAATTTGCTGGTCAGCGGACGGTGTGTGGGTGATCTGCTGGTAGTCAGCGGATGGTGTGTGGGTGATCTGCTGGTAAGCTGACGGTGTGTGGGTGATCTGCTGGTCAGCGGACGGTGTGTGGGTGATCTGCTGGTCAGCGGATGGTGTGTGGGTGATCTGCTGGTAGTCAGCGGATGGTGTGTGGGTGATCTGCTGCTGGTCAGCGGACGGTGTGTGGGTGATCTGCTGGTCAGCGGACGGTGTGTGGGTGATCTGCTGCTGGTCAGCGGACGGTGTGTGGGTGATCTGCTGGTAGTCAGCGGATGGTGTGTGGGTGATCTGGTGGTCAGCGGGCGGTGTGTGGGTGATCTGCTGGTCAGCGGACGGTGTGTGGGTGATCTGCTGGTCAGCGGACGGTGTGTGTGTGATCTGCTGGTCAGCGGACGGTGTGTGTGTGATCTGCTGGTCAGCGGACGGTGTGTGGGTGATCTGCTGGTCAGCGGACGGTGTGTGGGTGATCTGCTGGTCAGCGGACGGTGTGTGGGTGATCTGTTGGTCAGCGGACGGTGTGTGGGTGATCTGCTGGTCAGCGGACGGTGTATGGGTGATCTGCTGGTCAGCGCACGGTGTGTGGGTGATCTGCTGGTCAGCGGACGGTGTGTGGGTGATCTGGTGGTCAGCGGACGGTGTGTGGGTGATCTGCTGGTCAGCGGACGGTGTGTGGGTGATCTGGTGGTCAGCGGGCGGTGTGTGGGTGATCTGGTGGTAAGCAGACGGTGTGTGGGTGATCTGCTGGTCAGCGGACGGTGTGTGGGTGATCTGCTGCTGGTCAGCGGACGGTGTGTGGGTGATCTGTTGGTCAGCGGACGGTGTGTGGGTGATCTGCTGGTCAGCGGACGGTGTGTGTGTGATCTGTTGGTCAGCGGACGGTGTGTGGGTGATCTGGTGGTCAGCGGACGGTGTATGGGTGATCTGCTGGTCAGCGCACGGTGTGTGGGTGATCTGGTGGTAAGCAGACGGTGTGTGGGTGATCTGCTGGTCAGCGGACGGTGTGTGGGTGATCTGCTGGTCAGCGGACGGTGTGTGGGTGTTCTGCTGGTCAGCGGACGGTGTGTGGGTGTTCTGCTGGTGGTCAGCGGACGGTGAGTGGGTGATCTGCTGGTAGTCAGCGGACGGTGTGTGGGTGATCTGCTGGTCAGCGGACGGTGTGTGGGTGATCTGGTGGTCAGCGGACGGTGTGTGGGTGATCTGCTGGTCAGCGGATGGTGTGTGGGTGATCTGCTGGTAGTCAGCGGACGGTGTGTGGGTGATCTGCTGGTAGTCAGCGGATGGTGTGTGGGTGATCTGGTGGTCAGCGGGCGGTGTGTGGGTGATCTGCTGGTCAGCGGGCGGTGTGTGGGTGATCTGGTGATCAGCGGACGGTGTGTGGGTGATCTGCTGGTAGTCAGCGGACGGTGTGTGGGTGATCTGTTGGTCAGCGGACGGTGTGTGTGTGATCTGCTGATCAGCGGACGGTGTGTGGGTGATCTGGTGGTCAGCGGACGGTGTGTGGGTGATCTGCTGGTCAGCGGGCGGTGGGGGGGGGGGGGGGGGGTGATCTGGTGGTGGCAAGCGGACGGTGTGTGGGTGATCTGCTGGTCAGCGGACGGTGTGTGGGTGATCTGCTGGTCAGCGGACGGTGTGTGGGTGATCTGCTGGTCAGCGGACAGTGTGTGGGTGATCTGGTGATCAGCGGACGGTGTGTGGGTGTTCTGCTGGTCAGCGGACGGTGTGTGGGTGATCTGCTGGTGGTAAGCGGACGGTGTGTGGGTGATCTGCTGGTCAGCGGACGGTGTGTGGGTGATCTGGTGGTCAGCGGACGGTGTGTGGGTTAGAGCCCTTCATGGAATGGGAATCCCCATGGAACCCATGGAACGGGATGGAAATCGGTGGGAATGGGGACATTTTTGGAAATGTAACGGGTTGGAACTGGTTTGGGACAGGCCATATATTTTTTTGACACCACAAAAAGTGAAATATGCTGATACGGGTGGGAATGGGAGCCGCATCAATCATGAATTCGGATTTGGATTTGGATTGGAACAGTTTTGGGTCTGTCTGATTGGGCTGGAACGGGATAGGGCTGAAAATGTGTTCCACGAAGGGCTCTAGTGTGGGTGATCTGCTGGTCAGCGGATAATGTGTGTGTGTGTGTGTGTTTGTGTGTGTGTGTGTGTGTGTGTGTGTGTGTGTGTGTGTGTGTGTGTGTGTGTGTGTGTGTGTGTGTGTGTCTGCGTGTCTGCGTGTCTGCGTGTCTGCGTGTCTGCGTGTCTGCGTGTCTGCGTGTCTGCGTGTCTGCGTGTCTGCGTGTCTGCGTGTCTGCGTGTCTGCGTGTCTGCGTGTCTGCGTGTCTGCGTGTCTGCGTGTCTGCGTGTCTGCGTGTCTGCGTGTCTGCGTGTCTGCGTGTCTGCGTGTCTGCGTGTCTGCGTGTCTGCGTGTCTGCGTGTCTGCGTGTCTGCGTGTCTGCGTGTCTGCGTGTCTGCGTGTCTGCGTGTCTGCGTGTCTGCGTGTCTGCGTGTCTGCGTGTCTGCGTGTCTGCGTGTCTGCGTGTCTGCGTGTCTGCGTGTCTGCGTGTCTGCGTGTCTGCGTGTCTGCGTGTCTGCGTGTCTGCGTGTCTGCGTGTCTGCGTGTCTGCGTGTCTGCGTGTCTGCGTGTCTGCGTGTCTGCGTGTCTGCGTGTCTGCGTGTCTGCGTGTCTGCGTGTCTGCGTGTCTGCGTGTCTGCGTGTCTGCGTGTCTGCGTGTCTGCGTGTCTGCGTGTCTGCGTGTCTGCGTGTCTGCGTGTCTGCGTGTCTGCGTGTCTGCGTGTCTGCGTGTCTGCGTGTGTGTGTGTGTGTGTGTGTGTGTGTGTGTGTGTGTGTGTGTGTGTGTGTGTGTGTGTGTGTGTGTGTGTGTGTGTGTGTGTGTGTGTGTGTGTGTGTGTGTGTGTGTGTGTGTGTGTGTGATCTGGTGATCAGCGGACGGTGTGTGGGTGATCTGGTGGTCAGCGGATGGTGTGTGGGTGATCTGGTGGTCAGCGGACGGTGTGTGGGTGATCTGCTGATCGGCGGACGGTGTGTGGGTGATCTGCTGGTCAGCGGGCAGGGTGTTGGGGATCTGCTGGTGGATGTAGGAGGATAGGTTTAATGAACACTAACGCCAATTTGGGAGCTAGATTTGATCCAGGTACCCACCTGGACACAGGTCTGGTGGCCGGCACACTCGCCGTTGGAGACACACTCGGGCCGGCAGCCAGACAGCGGGTTTCCGATGTAGTTCTGGATGCAGCTGCAGACGGCCCGTCCGTTCTGCGCCCTACAGTTGGTGTTCTGGCCGCACGGAGTCGGCGAGCACAGGTCCTCTGCCGGGTCAGACGGGGGTTACGCGCTGTCCGTAGCCTATGTTATGTTGATATCGATCGTTCAAAGTCATCTTGTCGGACATGTTAGAATGCATCGCTGGTCCGTGAACTATTCTAGAGGCGATATACTGATATATTTTTGTGTTAACATATATGAAGAAAAACTGATAAAATGATTATCCGTAAGTGTGTTTGCGTTGCTGCTGGACCCTGGTGGTGATTTCCGCGCGGTCGCCCCGCCAGGAGCTGTTACCCTGTCGGACCTCTGGCCGGTCCGGCCGGGGATCACCACTCACTGGGCTGGGCCGGCCGGCAGCTGTCGAACGGGTGACCCTCGTAACCCTTCGGGCACGAGCAGATGGCCTTGTGGTTGGTAACCTTGCACTCGGCGCCGACGCCGCAAGCGCCGACACACGGGTCCGTGCAGCGCAGCTTGAAGCATGCCTGGTGGGAGGCGCACTCGCTGTGGCTGGTGCACTCCGGGTAGCAGCCGGTGAGGCCGTTGCCACGGTAGTACTGCGGGCAGCTGCACACCGCACGGTTGTTCACCGCCTCACAGCGCGCGCCCTGGCCGCACGCGCCCTCCGAGCACGCGTTGCGGCACCGGTTCTGGAAGAGGTGGAGAGTCGCGGTCAGCGGGCGGTGTGTGGGTGATCTGCTGGTGGTCAGCGGACGGTGTGTGGGTGATCTGGTGGTCAGCGGACGGTGTGTGGGTGATCTGCTGGTCAGCGGACGGTGTGTGGGTAATCTGCTGGTCAGCGGACGGTGTGTGGGTGATCTGCTGGTCAGCGGACGGTGTGTGGGTGATCTGCTGGTCAGCGCACGGTGTGTGGGTGATCTGGTGGTAAGCAGACGGTGTGTGGGTGATCTGGTGGTCAGCGGGCGGTGGGGGGTTAGAGCCCTTCATGGAATGGGAATCCCCATGGAACCCATGGAACGGGATGGAAATGGGTGTCCGACCATTCTTTAACTCAGTGTGTCTCGTCACCTACCTACTCGACTGGTTCCATGCTTGATATTGTTAGCACACACTGTCGTAACATCGTTAAAGTCTGTCGCACAAAGTTTTGTCATTTTAGCCCACATCAGTTCATTCGTGTTTCCGTCACTATGCCACGCTTCAAGCCACGAAGTTCGAGCGTTCGTTCACGTTGTCTTGGCCGTGTGGACACGTACTCCATGAAGCTTGATCTAGCGCTAGCCGATTGGAGCGCTGTGTTTAGTTCAGCCACCGTGACACTTGAGTGGAACCACTTTGTCGCCATATTTCTGCCGATAATCGACTCCCATGCCCCTCTCAGGATTGTTAAAATCAGGAACCCGAGCGCCCCCGCGGTGTCCGACTCAACTAAAGTATTGATGTCTCGCCGCCGTGGGGCGCTTGAGGTACCCACCTGGACACAGGTCTGGTGGCCGGCACACTCGCCGTTGGAGACACACTCGGGCCGGCAGCCGGACAGCGGGTTTCCGATGTAGTTCTGGATGCAGCTGCAGACGGCCCGTCCGTTCTGCGCCCTACAGTTGGTGTTCTGGCCGCACGGAGTCGGCGAGCACAGGTCCTCTGCCGGGTCAGACGGGGGTTACGCGCTGTCCACAGCTTATGTCATGTTGAGATAGATCGTTCAAAGTCATCTGGTCGGACATGTTAGAATGCATCGCTGGTCCGTGAACTATTCTAGAGGCGATATACTGATATATTTTTGTGTTTACATATATGAAGAAAAACTGATAAAATGATTATCCGTAAGTGTGTTTGCGTTGCTGCTGGACCCAGACCATTGCAGTGCTGGAACAAGACCAAGCTCATGTGTCCGAGCTCAGCCGCAGGTGCGTTGGTGT